>JAUZND010003260.1:0-12362 GCA_034780555.1 Coelogynopora nodosa
ATTATTAAATAATTGAATTAACGAATAAATCAATTTGAAAATCTAACGGCTATGTCAGGATCTCGTGGAAATGCCCACATGTACTGTACATTGTATATTTAAATGTGCCCTTTTGAAAAATGTCGCTACAACTTTCAGACCGTAGCGAGGTCCCTGATCATGATAGGAGTATTATATTATAATATTATATTATTCATGTTTTATAATAGTTATTTTTTATATAATACCATTTTCAGCATTATAGTGATAATTGTGAGCACATAAACCGGTAAACTGCTGTTGGAGGGTCCAAAGTTCCGCACCATTATTTAGTCATTTTTTCCCTTTTTTATTATACATATTATTTGTTACAAGTGGTTTATTTATGATCCGGCCTGTTCCCAATTATTCTTCTGCTTTTTTGGAATATTACAGACCGTCTAATCCACAGGTTTGACTGGCCATCTTAACACTACAGGTCTGTTTTACATAGAATAGGCTACAAGCTTGCTATATTTGAATTATGAAAACGTTTTATATATTATATTTGTGGTTTGATGATAACTCATTCCTTTTGTTCGACGTGTCTGGAATTTTGTCATGAATGTTGCTTTTTTCCTTTAAACCATCCTGATATTATTATGAAATGTTGTTTCTTATTTGACAGTTGCATTGATAATTTCTGGTTACGTGTTATATAATCAATAAGCATTTTTTCAGCATAAATTCATTAAAATAATTTTTAAATAATTTTAATATTTATTCCAATCTGATGCTTATTAGATATATGCGTTTGTAGGGAAAAAGGCCATTTTAACATTTCATCACCTGTGTGTATAATGAGCGTTTTGACTCGATCGTCTCTGGAGTTTATTGTTGAATAAATAGGCAGGTTCTGACTCTTCATCCCCATGCAGCTCGTACTAGCAAACGTGCATACCATAACATATACACCGCCCGTTTTGTCTATTCATCCTTGAGGTTTACCCCAACAGTGCATACGTTTATACGTAAGGGCCGATTTGACTAACGACTTTTTCATAATTATACATTTTGAAAAATAAATATATCCAAACGCGATGCGATACAAAGCGACAAAGCGTCACGAGGCGAAGAAAAAATTTCAATTAATCATATTTTGATGTTTTATATACATCTTATTATTTTGTATTGAAATATGTATTTCGTCACGCGACGTCGCAGAAAATGTTGAATAATTTCAACTTTAGTTTCGTCGCGCTTCGTGTGTCTATATTTTCAATATATAAAAAAATAATAACAACCAATTATTTGAGTAGTTTATATCTATACAATCAGTCACCCAGTTATAGAAGGGATTTAGAAGGGGCGGCTTAAATGTTTTACTAGGTCTATCTTAGTCCTCGATTTTTTAAAAAAGTCCACGAAGAGAAGGAAGACATAGAAGGAGATCCCCTTTTTCATAATTAAAATCTGTGAGATGATAAGGGTAGTACACAGGGGAGTCGTGGTTGCCGGCGAGCCACCTTTTGTATAAGGATGCCCTTTTTAAAATACATGTTCATTATATTTTGTGGAACTTTTGATAACTCTTCAGCATCACATCACCTACATGTAGTAACTGATTTGTACCTATCTTTTCTCATCTCTTATTGTTATTTTTTTCTCTAGTATTTCTTTAGTAAATATAGCGATTATCCTACAGAATGAAATCTATTTTTATCTATCAATTTTTTATTTAGTGAACGTGTTTACTTATACGGAATTAACGAAAAGCAAAAACACATAAAAATGTTTGACCTTTATTTCAAAATCCTGTGTATGGTCCTGGGTAAGGAAACATTTGTCGAAAGTACTAATTCTCTCTTTCAATCTGCATCCCAGGACCTCAATCCCCTCAAAAACTCTGCCGCCATTGAATCGGTTCCCAAAGAAATCATCCTATCGGCTGACGATATCAAGAACATTCTCTTAAGTACGAAATCTATCAAGGCTCCCGCACCAGATGGCCTTGTTGGCTCATCCGTGATGGTGACGAACTATGGCTAGTCCCATGGCCATGTCATGGCCGTTTCATCCTATCCGTGTGTTAACATGACGCCCTTTCCGGTCACAAGTTAAAATTAGTGGAAGATAGAAGGACTATATATATCCTATGCAAATCTTTTTCAATTAGTTTAATTGAAGTGTATTTTAATATCTTGGCTAATTACAGACGTCTAAAGATTTATATTTCTCTAACAAACCGGATCTCACATTTTTTTCGATGTTAGATTGAGCTGTACAAGAATAGCTTTATTCCGTTCGGTATCTACAATAATGATGTGTGGTTGTTATTCCTCAGACCTACTCAGTTCTATCCCTGTATATACTCTATGCCTCAGACATTATGTTTTGTATCTTTTTCTATGTTTCAGAAATTTTGTTGTACTTTTTTGTACTTTGCCATTTGGTCTATTTGGTTAGCATTGCGTAATAAATTTTTTAAACATTTTTATTCTCGCAAATAAAGGCATTAATTATTCTTATTTATTATTTTAGAACAGATGGAATCCAATTTATTAAATCACACACAGTGTGTGAAGAAGTTACTGAGTGACTCAGTAACTTTTTACTAAAATATAGTTGAATAACAAATTACGTGTATTTTCTAATATATTAAAAGATTATATGGAATCTGGAACTCATGGACCTCCTGAAACCGCGCCTGTAATTTGTTCAAATGTATTGAACAGTACCTATTGAACAATTTTAGTATCATTAAAATAATAACATAAAAATGAGTATATATATAACTCCTAAACAATTATATAAAATACGTATAAATTCACAAGTTCAAATTGTGATTAGAGATTATTGTCACTCATCGAACGACCTTAATATTATATAATTGAAAAACAAGACTCATATCGGTTATATCATGCAGTTTAATCATTTGTATTATTAACTGTTTAAAACAATTCTATAGTTATATACTTTTTAATGAACATTACTCTTTTGATACCTATACGATACTGTCTGATAGCTCCTATATTTTTTCCTTTTATATCTTTGGAAAAACCTTCACTTTCGTATTTGTGGAAACATTTTGTGGAAAAATTTATGTACTTCAAGATATTAAGGGTATTATCGATGAAAATTTAATTATTTGTACCTCAAATTAATTAAATGGTGATTACATTATATTATATATGAATAAATTATTATTAAATTTTTTCATTAATTTGCATAAATAAATAACCGGAATAAATAATAGGGGATTTATATTACATTTTTTGTTAAGGAGATTTTATCCTACGCTTTTTATTAATTTTCATTTTTTTAAATACAATGTTCGATACATTAATAATTCATATAGTATAATATAAATTACATTATATTTATATATATACGCGGCTAAGTATATATATAAATTGGTTTATTTTATTAAAATTAGTTAAATTATTAATTAAATAATCTTTTTAATAAATATATATTTTAAATATGTTATTAAACATGTTTTCATGGTTTCTAAGAGGTTTTTTTCTTCTGATAATATTGTACTGTATGTTTCAGTTATAACCTATCTGAATAGTTCATATTATTAACCATAAAATAAAATAATTAAAATTTCGTGTCTAGAATGTACATAGTATTTAGAATCATTTAAATATTTCCCAATGTTTTTTTGTATTTGTTATAAAGCATATAGAATACTAATTTACCAATAAATATATCTTCAAAATATTTAAATCGAAAATGGAAAATCTAATGCAATTATTTTGAGGATAACTTTTTCCGCCTGTAATTTTAAATAAGGCAATGGAATAATACGATATTGCCTTGCTGATTCCACTTTTTGTATAAATGCGGCATATTATATATTCTCAGGGTTAATAGGCTATTCAGGAATGTCAGTTGAGCTATTCCCTTTGGCTTAAAACCTCATTAACCAAAAGAATCCGGCTGACAGAACAGTAAAATTGGGTTCCATAAACGTTGTCTGCAACCCATCTATGCGGAAGCTGCCAAATCCAACTCGTCACTTATAATCCCAGATTTGACAGCGGTCGAATTTTGTATTCACTTTTATAAAACGATATTACGTACGATAGAAAACTTCAAAAGAAGTTTAAAAAAAATCTTTATCTAGAAAAAAAGAGAAAAATAGAACCGAATATTTATATACCTTAAAATGTCTTCAAAGTTTTAAACTTATTTAATTTGCATACGTTTACGTTTTGAATATTTTATATTGATTACAAACGCTATATGCTATACATTATAAAAGTAATAAATATCGAAGAATTTAGAACGAGCTATAATTTTACCGGCTATTTAATAACATGCGCGCCCCAAATTTGAAAACCAATGCATTTTTTTACAAATTTACGCAGGAAAATATGTCAAATATGTACAATAAAATATTGTCTTCTTTTTAGACATTATCTTATAATATTACAACGTTTTTAAAAATCTGAATTACACAATGTATATTTTTTAGGCATAAAAACATGTTATTCCAAAGTTATAAAAAAAATAATGTTGCCATTTTTTAGATAAATTGTAAAAAAAGCGCGTAAAACGACAACATTTTAATTATAAGGTTGTGTAAATTAATTATAATGTATGTGATTATTGATTAAATATTACATAGTTAAAAAAATTTATTACGTAAAATTTTCTCTCGCACATATATAATTTGATCAGCAAACTAAAATGGCAAATAGGTTTGTTTTCACCAAAACAACACATTTTAATAACGAGAGAACCTCATTTACCATATATTAATTGATGAGTAACAATAACAAAATCACATTATTTTAAAGTTAAAAATGTACCGCAAACATAAGATTGAAAGATAAGTGTGTTCGAGAATTCGCAATATGTAATTTATATCTTTCTGTAAATGTTGATTAATTCTATTTACTTTTAGTGTTGTTATATAGCGACAACGAAAACACTAATTTTACATCGTTTTTTAACAACCATTGAACTGACATTAAATATATTTATAAAACAATATTGGCACATTAATGTCTGTTCAATAGTTGTTGAAAAACCATTCATCTTTATTATGTTTTGCATATTCTTAAGATTACTTTTTTCTTTTATACAAATTTTAACGAATACGATATTAAAGATAATGCTGATAGAATATAGGGGAATAGCGTGGCTTTTACATGTTATGCTACGTATAACAGAACATATACAAATGTAGACTATATAAAGTAACTGAGATAAATGATGTGTGCAGACATTTTCTAGCAATCATTTTATTCTATTAAAGAAAGTCCTCCCTTAAAAACATCTGTAAATTGTTTTCATGCGTTGACTAACGAAGATTTTCACGTGACAAATGTTCTTCAGTTGGTGATCAAAAGCTAATTTTCACAATAACATGTAAAATCCGATTAAAAACTGATCGAAGTATTGATATATTATAGTATGTTCCACATAAACTAATTTTGACATTAATTCAATATACAACCTTTTATTCCATTAAAAATAATGTATAAAATATTATTGTAATTTTATTTTGACTTATGAAAGTTATTTTGAGACACATCCATATAAAGAACAATTAAAATGTAATTTATTATTTTAGATGATCAAAAGTTACCAAATTTGTATCTGACCGACGAATTGAACTAAAATGTTGTATTATAACTAAATAACCATCACTTAGTAATCACACCACATGTAAGGTTATTTTGCATATTTTTGTGATTTATAACTTTTATCTAATAAACTTTATAATCAATGTTAAAAATAATATACCTGAAAATGTTTTACACTAATTACCAAACAATTTGAAACTATATAGCTACTAAGTTTATCAGTTGAATTTTCTTGTAGCAATGATAAAATTCACAAAACCCCCCTCCCCGCGGTAGTTCCAGTTAATTTCGACAAAGAAATAAACTTAACAAATCATTAATAAAAATAAAGTCTATCACAGCTGTATTAGACTCATTCCATTAAAAATTAAAGGAATAAATAAAAGTACCCGCAAATCTCTTTGTAATAAGAAAAAGTTCATTAAAAAATTGATTTATTATTATAAATTTCTGTTGTACTGTAGTAGTTGAGTATTTTCATCTATTAATAAAGTACTAAAAACAAGTCAAAAAGCAAAATGTGTTCAATTAATTAGTTTTCTTCAGTTTTATTTCTTCAATCTACTGAATTCTTCGAATCGTTATAACACAGCCTTTGGAATGTCAGTTGGAACACTATTTAATGATAAAATTTAGAAATCGGTAATAAAGAAATAGCATCCAGTAATAGAGTGTAAAATAATAAATACTTTATGAAAAATGTCTAAAAAGCGGTCAACATGGGCAAGAGTACACACGATGAAAGTCATGGTAGGCATGGCAAGATTAAGGCGGTCAAATGGAAATCAATACTTGCTACATATACGCTACTTTTGAGAGCTTAACTATAATGTTCAAATTAGACAATTATGGAGTAGTGCACATATTAGGAAACTAGAAATGTTAAAATAGCGTAAGGTGTTAGGTGACACAAATATTAACTATATTATATAATATTTACAATTTACTTGTAATTATATCTCAAGGCCTGGGCTTTCGGGGGATGTTTCAGTGTGATTTTTTTATACCACATCCCGATATTTCTCGTAAGGACATCAAAAAGGCAAGACAAGACAATGAACCAGTGCTAAACATTACTGATTGATCACATACACCATCACCATCACAATAATCACAGATCAATTGATTAGAGAAAAAAAAGGGTGGAGTGTGGTTAGTGAGTTAACAGGGATCAACAAAAGCAAAAAGCCTCGGTGTTATTTCAGTAAAAAAAGAAAAATTTTATTAGGCGTAAAACAATATCCGTATATGTGTGTATATATATACATAGCTATGTTACAACTAACGTATTAGGTAATTGGTTATCAAGGGAGAGAGGGAGGTAGTAGTTTTATTTTGTATTAGGATATATATTATTATTATTATATAAGTACATCAGAAGAAGTCGTGCAGTCAGTGTTGCATAAGCTTCAACTCAGGGTTGCTAACTTAGCGTGCATGTTAGCCAATTAAATAAGATATAAAGAAAGGTAAGGAACGGGTAAGAAGTAAAAAAAGAGAGTTGAATTACAATAATAATATGTTATGGTAAGCATGAGCAATTTTTAGTGACGGTGTTTGACCACATTTATAATATCATACCATTAAATATGTACTATCAACTAGATTAAGGGTAATACGTATCACAACTACATTAATTAAACATTTATAATAAATATAAGTGTGTACTATTCATGTATAAATAAATATACACTTCAAACACAGATAGTTAATAAAACAAAGCAAACAGCCAACAATATCGTGCTTGGTGGAGAACAATCAGTTCTAAACTGATCAATCATACAGCAAACAGAAATAAATGAGATAAAAATAAAATACTTCAATCTATAATAGAAAGGTCCTTGGCAAGTTAAAACAAAAATGATTATTACCGTATAGAAACAGTACACTTCAAATGGTAAATCTTCTGAGAGTGGGAAACAGTCACAGCGCATTTCGCAGAAAATAAACTGATACTGAACATTTTAAAAACATATTTTTATTCTAAATGTTTTAACTATATGTGACAGAAGGGGAAAAGTGGGGAGCTAAAAGTTAGACATTTTATTTAAAAAAATCAACAACGGTGCTAGTTATTGGATTAGATGAGAAACGGTAAAGATATCTAATTAGTTGAGTTTGAGACGAAAATTTATCTGAAATCAATACAAACCAAATTAGCGTCTAATTTAGTTAGTTCATTTAAGAAAAGTATTTAAATTTATGCGAAAATCTTAAACATCTAAATTGAAACAATGATATATACATATACCAATTCAAATTCAGGGATTGTTTTCCAATAGTTCTGAGAACATTGTACTAATCCAAAAATTTAGTGGGTGAAAACTTCAGTAATATTAAAAGTGACACGTTTTCTGGATATAGAGATGAAAATGATGTTCAGTATCTAAAGGTTGAAAATCCAGAGTAACGAAGGGCAAGAAAATTCAAATTACAAATATAAATAATTCATACGTGGAAGGAAATATTTAGAGGGAAGCCATTGATGTATAGGTAATGTTCAAATTGACAAAGGTACATAAATGGGGTACATAATTCAGCAATTGGTAACATTATTTGGAAGACAAAGTATGCATGAGTATTTTATCCAAAGTCTAAAAAACACAGAAAGTTATTATGTAAATAAAATCGGCAATATTGTACACTAAAAAGTGCAGTAAAAAACACAGAAAACACGATACATTTAAAATAGAACCATTATCAGATACATGCCGAATTTTAACCAAACACATCCGTATAAAATTATGTGTTAACGTAAAACGCACAAAATGGGGGAGATTCGTGGAAGATAGTAAGTAGTGTAATTCAGATTTAGATAATACATTTAATAAAATGGGAAACCACATTAAAATAGTAGTAAATGATACGAATGTAGTTTTGTTTACATTAATCGCCTTCATTCTGAACGGTATACTAGTTAACATTATAAATATTAAAATAAGGCTTTGTTCATCGATCCACACCAAATATTAAAGGTGAATTTAAATGAAATATTTACTATATAACAAATACATGGTAATAATATCACTACGATGGAAGATAAAGAATTGAATCATCTGAAAGAGAGATTAGGAAGCAGGTGTATTGAGATTGGAAATGAATATGGGTATCAACACTGTATGATCAAATTCATTGGCTGTACAAAATTGTTTTGTAGCTAGACTCTTGACAAGCCACAACTGCGTCTTGTAATCGAAAGTAAAAACAATGAGGCACAGACATTATTTGTTTGAGCCATATATGAGAAGTCGGGGCAGGGCACTGCGCTGGTGAGAATGCTACTGGTTGAAAGAGTTTCCTTCGAGCGTCGTGACCACATCATATAGTATAACCAATACGCTTTGAGAGAATTGATTTAATTATTGATTGTTGTTAGGTATTGTTGGTTGATTGGTTGGTTTGTTGATTGGTTAAACACAGCTTGTCATAAGGTGAGAAGACTCTGAATATAAGAGTAGTAGTTTAATAAAAGTAGTTATATTTTAAAGATGGAGAAGCTAATATTACGCTCCACTGTTGGTTGGTTGGTGGTGAGTAGTAGCTTGTAAGTAGTAGTAATTTGCGTTAAAATTTATGTGCTGCATTGGGGGATTTATCTGTGTGAAAATGAGAGACAGAGATAAACACCAGCTTCGCTGCGGTTTGTTGATTTGAGGTTTGAGTAGGGTTAGTCATGGCGCCACGGAGTTAACTTGAGTGAGTAAAAGATAGGGGGGAGGAGATCAAAAATTAAGTGAAACACGTATTACTGCGTATGATAGAGAAAAAAGATTAAAATGGACTGAGAATAAGGAAGACAATTGAATAGTGACGGGTAATGTAGTTACCTACTGTATAAAAGAAAATAATTTTGATATATTAGACTGCACAGTTCAGCTAAATATATTAAATTGATATATTAGGATGAAGAGATTATATCATACTGAACAATACGTAATAATATTAGTATATTTAATAAATAAGAATATACAAAATTAATTATTAGTCATAATTATGTGTTTGCATAACATAAAATAAGACAAGTTTTTTAAGTGATTTAGTATTGGTCAAGAGATAATGTCACATTTTCTTGTGTAGAAATTAGATAAAATAATAACAATGTGTTAATATAATTAAAGTTTATATATTAATCTAAATAAACCACAATTGTACCATTCAATTAAGTATTAAGGGATTAACATGTTTTGATTAAAAAAATATGAAAAACACAAAGTTATTGTAGAAATAGAAAATGTGACAATTAAAAGCAAGTTTTTTAATATCATAAAATTTAAGGATAATTATTAATTGTTTAATTAAATAATTACGAATTATGAACCGCTAATAATTACATGGAAAGCACTTGGTTACTATTAATTTATAATAATACATTAGTAAGTTTCTATAATTAGAAAATTAACTATTAGTATGAATTAAAACGCGTACACAGAATATGTGAATAAAACCATAAAATACTTTTTAGTAAATGATTACTGGGTCAATCACCACCTACTCCTTCCTTGCGAATAACAACAACCAACATACTTTTGTTATATCAGGAATATATAGAGATATATACAGCTTACAGTTTGCTTTGACTTTGCACAAGGACTGTTAAATTAATTAAAATATGTAACATTACTATGGTGGAGTATATTAATATAAGTGATGAGGAGATCCTTGTGTTACAACTATAGCGTCAAATACTACGGATAGTTATCTCTACAATACTGAAAGGTTGCCTTTTAAAATGAAGATTTACCATATCGAATCTCCATGAAGTCTTCACATGGTATGATGAGGAATAAAATGGCTAGCTTAAAATATACAGAAATTGAGAGATGAAACAAGTATTCAATTCGTTTTAATGTGAAGTATAATAAAGCATAGAATTGTGTATAGGAGAAGTATTCCAAACGATAAGTATTTCGGCTGATATATCAGCCATATATGGAAAGCCTTTAGGAATTAGCAAAATGTTTCGATATAAATAGTTACAATTACAATGACAAAAATTGTACAAAAGCGTGTGTATAAAATCAATAATAAAAATAGTTTTATAAATACAATGAATACAAATATATTATGCAAATAAACTATTTGGCGTATATCCGGACTAGAAAAGCTAGATTATATAATATACAATAATTTCGTTTAATATTTCTCTCAATACAGAACTTAATTTAAGTCGATTTAGTTCATACATATGCAATACAATTTATGGAAATTACATTCTTGGTGAAATTGATACAATTGTGACGTCACTATGACTGATGCGCACTTAAAAATATTCACTAAAACAGTTTAAAACGAGCAACAATTCCAATAACTTAGTGATACTTACCTCACTCAATTATAAATCTCTAAAGGCTTCTTTGATAAGGATGCGGGCGCAGCGCCGTGGCACCTTGTGTACGCATTTTTAGTTGGCCTAAAAATAGAGTTACATGAATTTTATTAAATATGTACTGTGATAATGATAATTAAATAAATATTCTTAGATACTTGTATAATACAATGTTAAATAGCACCATCGACTAGAAAATTCGAATTATAAAAGAAAATAATAAAGAAATTGTAAAGAAATAAAGTAATTGAACGTTTGAAATTTAGAATGGAAATATACAATTTCAATTTTAACGCTCGAAATTCAAACATAATATTCCACTATTTCGAGCTGTTCAGAATTTAATGTGACCAAAATAATGTAAGCAGAAAACATTAAATTTAAATTAATCTTTAGAAAAAGAAACAAAATGCTATCGATTGAGAATTAAGCAGAATGTAGATATATAGTACTTAAGTACTATTCGATGATCATACAGAAATAAAAAAATAAAACTTAATTAATATAAGACTACGTCCTGAAATTAATAATTTTATTTTTAACTAAACGTGTTCGAGTCATTACACTTTTACATAATAATTATATAAATATATCTATAGTTCAAATATATTAATTTCTACAATAACTAATTGCATAAAACTAAATATCATATTTTTATATAAACTGCCTACCGCCTGCTGGATCAAAAGCATTCGTATAATCCGCCACGAGACCGCTACCGTCCATCAACGAATAGTAATACTGCGGATTGGAGGCCATCTGATAGAAGAAGGCCGCAGTGGCGGGATCCGTCGCCGCCCCAGTGGGACTCAGCAGTGTAGGTGCCGGTTGCTGGGTAACAGCCTGGGAGAGACGATGGGCCATCGCAGGAGAGGACTGGGTGAGCATGAGGGCTGCCGACGCGGGGGTGTTGGGCCCGGTCATGCGCAAGAGGGGGTTGATGGCGGCCTGTAAGGAGTTGGCTTGGCCCAGAGCGGCGGCGAAGTTGGGCTGGGTGAGCAGGGCGGCCTGTTGAACCTGGGCTTGTTGGGCTTGCTTCTCCTTGTCTGCAAGGAAGGGGCGTAGGATTCGGGTTATAGGAGGTATATTACTCACATTATGTAAAAGTAGTATAGATGAAATTAGCGGGCTTTTGGATTGGTTAGGATTTTGATGTTAGGTTAATATATTGTATAATTCAGTCAGATAATTAGACGGTATTAACTAGCAAAAAGAAGATTTGCTAACAACGATCAATGTTATTTTAATCATTGACATAATAAATATTGTATACTTAATAACAGCGAAAAGTTTTTTCCATAAACAAATTCTCCAATTTTAAAAACTTAGCGACGGGAGGAATAGTTGTTATATATATATTTTTTAAGCTTTAATATCTATGTGACACACGCACAAAGATTGTCATGCAAACACGAACCCATTAAGGGTCGCAAACACTCGACTAACACAGCTGTTAGCCAGGAACGGGAGAGTCCGAG
>JAUZND010003261.1:0-12360 GCA_034780555.1 Coelogynopora nodosa
ATCTTTTTTATTTGATTATTTTAAAATAGACATCGACACTATACATAGGTCAAAGTTATTGTATGTACTTATATATATACTTACAATATACATAAGTATCAATATACTTATGTACTTATATAGTAATGAGTGTAAGAATACAGTTTCATAAATATTTTAATAATTATGTCATACTTATTATTCAAAATAAATTATACCAATAGAAAAGTAAGTCAAAAATAGTCAAACTATTGTATTTATAGATTTATGTCAAATAGTATATAATGTTTATATATTTAACCTTATTGATCACGTGACAATATCGTAACGTGTTAAATTGCGCCGGCGTCTATTTGATACATGTGGCAGGAAAGTAGCTTTGGAATTATATATATTTTTAATGGTAAATACCTAATTTACAATACAGAATATATCACCTTAGAATTCTTGTGCGTAAACCAAACCACTACTTCACGAACAGCATGCGATTCTTTTGGCCTAATATGGGACCTTTCTGGGTCTATATCTTTCGTTTTATCAATAACTTCCAGGCTACTTTATCACCTTCACCCTTAATAGTTAAATTGATGTACATTTTCATGACCTTGTCATAAACACGGTCATTGTTGTCTATATTAGATAGTATAACAGGCAGAAAATGCCTTGGAAATGATACTCAAAAAAACCAATTATGTATAATATTATTAATATAGGGGTTTATGGTTATTGTTTCCTGTATAAACATTAAACGAATGCAATTTAAATCCAATACATACTTTTTAAGCTGGTTTCATGTTGACTAAATATTCCAAAACTTTCACTCTCAAAACAGACAGCCGGTTTTTTCAACCATTACATTAAAATAGCATAACTTGTACATAACTGATAACATACTATTTGAGACAATGACCGATTTCTATGTTTGTATTTCATTTTGTAAAGATGACACCAGTTGGCTATTATTTCGTGTATGTATGTCATTCGGTAGATGTGTATTGTAAACATTGTTTTCAACTGTATGTAACTAACTATAACTCTGCTTTTGTTTTCCTTGTACAATGTAATTTATTTCTCTTATAGATGTTATATATTTTCTTGTTTCTTTACGGGATTATGCTATAGATAAAGTCAAAATAATTTTGTCTAATATGCGAGAACGTGGTTTTAAATATTAGTATTATTAATACAAGTTAAATGGTTCATTTAGGGGTACTTTTGAAGTCCCTAAAAAGTTTTTTCAATTTAGAAGAATTGTTGCAAAAATTAAAAATTTATTTTCACTCTAATATTACTTCTTATTTACTTTATATAATAATATTGACTTATATAAATTTATATTGCCTATTTTGTTTACCTATAATATGAAAATTTCAAATAAGGTTGCTGTAATCTTCAGAAAAACAGTAACAAACTCCAAGGGTTTTGGCTTATACTTCTAGGACAATATCAAATAATTTTGTTTTTCAAAAATGTATGACTTAACTATAGAATTAAATATTATTATAAAACATAAAAAAGAGCTATTCGTGTGACACTTAAAAAATATTTAAGTTTAATATGTATCGAAAAAAAAATTCTGTGAATTCTTACCCATTTTATAAATAATATAACATTATTAATTAATTCTTATTAATTTAGAATTTTTGTTAAATTAGTTTTGGTTTTCCCTTAATATTGTTAGTAACGTGGGTCTTATTAAATCTATGTTTAGAAACTGACATTTTGGAACTCTGATGGAACTTAAATTTCAACATATCCTTGTTGGGGATGATTATTTTAGTTATGGATATTATATTTCGAAAATCAAACTTTTCGCAAATACACATTAATACACATACGTGTTAGTGTTACATAATTTTAAAATATGAACGAAAAAAAATTAACAATCGCGTGAATATTAAAATATAAACTTGCGCATTAAAGCAATATGTTTAATTAAGGAGATATTTTGCCTGATTCAATTGTTTACCGTATGCAGGAAAGGTTTCACAAGTTCCAGCAAAGGCTTTTTCGTGTCTAGGGCGACAAAAGGTCCTATGTTCGTGAATATTAGGAGGTCCCCTTAGTAAACAATACCTTTTCAGAGCATAAGGTAATTAGTATTGTATTGCAATTGCAAAGAATCTTTCCATCAAATTTACTCGGTTTAGAAAAATTATATTTCAGAATTCTTACTTTCCCATGATATTTCAATAATTCATAATTATGTTAATAACATTAATGTATAGGGTCGTAAACGACACCACAACATAAACTAACTAGTCTGTGTTTGCATGTAATTAATGAAAAGTGGTGTCAAATTTGGGATGCATTCCTAGATTTCCTTAATATCAACAGTCATCTGTTTGAGATTTAGTGAGACGTATGTATGAACTTTGTGAACTCTCAATCTACATTGATATCATATAAATTAATATTTGGTATATATGCTAACTGCAAAATCAGATGAGTAAGCAAAACTATACATTTATTAAATCATCTCACTAAATAAAATAGAATTTTCAATCTGTATAGTATGTATACAATCTATTTGTATGTATCGGGTAGGTATAACTTCAACTTTATAATTCAATAAAAAAAATTACGTGCAGTTTTATTGTGAGCTAATGCGGTTTCATTCAATATATATAACAAAATTTATGTCTTAATAAAATAGTTTAAGTAGTTTTGACTTGCACATATAACCTATGGTCATTGTCTTTATGAACAGATAAGGAATGAAACTAGTTTTAAAAACTGTGTTATAAAATACAGTAAATTGGATGTGCATATATTTATATAATATTTATTCATCTAAGTTTTTTTTTTTTGCGACATTTACAGTTGGATTGTCATTTCACATCTATTCTGTGAAGTTTATGTGCAGTAATAATTCTAATTCGTCTGTGACATTATAGAATGACATATTAAAATAAAATATTACACTCTATCCTTTCGTAGCATTAAAGGTCATCTAAACTCTATTACCTATATAATATTGTTTGTGCTATTGTGGATTTTACTTATATTAAAAGAAATCATAAATGATTTAGCATAGTGTAATAGAAACTGACAGCGGACCGAACAAAATAATTTTACGTACGGTTAAATCTTAAAAAATTGATAAAAAACGGACATTCTTTATTAATTTTGGTAGAACATATAAACACAACCATCAATGTCTTCGGAAGAGGTCCAACATCCAAAAGTTCACATTATATTTGGCGTTTTTCACCTAATAATTGCTATTTGTTATATCGCAATTGACATTGCTATTTTTTCCAACTGGTCATTTCTCATTGGATTCGGTTATGGTATTTTTGTTGGTTTCCTATTTTTACTTACAGGAAGTCTAGCTATTTCCGGTGCACTACATGACAATAGGTGTCTCCTTGGTGGGACTCTTGCAACGGCAATTATTGCTACTGTTTTTGCTTTTTTTGGATTGGCATATGGCGGCAATGGAATGGTTTTATTCGGAAATGTTGTAGGATCTCTAATGATTGGAGAATTTGTTATAAGCGTTTTCGGGTTTTTATTAGCGCTCGCTCATTCCATTTTTTGCTGCGTATTTTGTTGCTGCCAAAGTGGTCCCCATGGAAACCGTGTTCACCAGCAGATCGTCATGGTACCAGGATTCCCTCAACAGCACGGTCCAATAGCAAAGCACTCCGATGTTCAAGTAATTGGTACAACCTACAATCCTGGTAATGCGGGCGTCACTGGAGGTCAGGCCGGAGGGTTTCCCGTTCATGTGGCCAGTTACTCTGGAAGCCACCCACAGCCATCTTATAATCCGGAAATGAATTACGCAGATGCTCCGCCGTCATATACGCAATAAATGAAGTTATAGCCTACCACTGGGGATATTGGGTAATATCGTCTGCGACATATTCTTGAATAAGTACATACGAATTTTATTGTTATTTTATGTTTGACCCATTTTTGGTTTCAGTTGTTATACAAAATGCTTTATATATTATATCAATTAATTCAAAATAACTTTATATTATTAACGTAACTAGAAAACCGTTTATTCAGCTTATATAAAGTTAAATCTGATATATTTTAATTTGACTATTGTTTTATATTATAACCTTCTAAATACTCGTGTTCTTCTAGATTTTAAGAAATAAACTTATATTTGAATAACATGTATACATGTCTTTTATAGTTTTGATTATTATATACTAAATGTATATATTTTGTATTATTTTAAGTCTTCACATACATATGTCAGTTTATGCAAATCTTATATTATATTTATAACCAGAAAATTATAACCAGATAATTTTAAATTGTTTAATACTATATAACATATTAAAATATGTTTTCAAATTTAGGAAATACACTTTTGTTTGAAATAAATTTATTACCAATGTTAGACTTCACTGATAGTTACAAATAAATTATTATCAATGCGATGTTGAACTCAAAATGAATCCTACATCGCATTTATTCTACGCTATTATACTCTTCTATTGGATATATCTTTTTTGTCTAAAATATCTACCATGTTGCAGATTTAAAAAAATTAATGCGATATATGGACTTTTTCAAATTTAGTATTTTGTTCGATAGGCCTGGCATAATATTATATGTATTATTTTAAATTTGTGAATACTTTTCGCATTATGCATTTGTAAATGAGGGATGCGTGCAATTACATAGAGCATAATCTCAAAATGTGAACTAATCTGATTAAAACTTTGTTACGTTTATAAATTTATAGTAGAAATTCAAGTTTTTAAGTGGAAGTCAGGTAAACTCTCAAGTAAAAAATTCGTCCATTTTTTCATTTTAATAATGAATAAATCAAACATTTCAATATTAATGGAAATATATTATATCCTGAAAACTAATTTTATTCAAAAATGATTTCCTTGTATATATGTGTGAAATAAAATTATTGGTAGTAATTACATGATTATTGAAGAGGTTATGCAACTAAATCATGAAATATCATTCACTTATTTATAATTATGTACAACTAATTTCAATTTCCCCACGATTAGGATGTTATCAGATTTAGAAAAGTAACTATATTACAATATATATATAGTTCTTTTATATATCTATCCCTATATTTTAATGGTAATTTAATTTAGGAAAATAAATAGATTTATGTAAGTTCATTCATTTGGTAAGTTTTGAAATTTATTTCTTCAATACAACATTTTCATTTTTGGGAAGTGTTAACATGTTAAATTTAATAATATATATATATAGTTCTATAGAATTTTAGATCAGGTTAAAAAAAATTTAGAAAGATTTACAATATGGTTATTTTTAGTCAGAATTTTATAAACTTTTTAATGTTGCATCTTGTAAAATTTTATCTCTAGGGAATTTTTTTTTATCAATCATGGTGTAAGGTACGTTTTTTTGTGAAAAATTATTTTGAAAAAAAATGTATCAAACATATTATTAATATGTTCCATCCTCATGTTCATTCATCATCAACATGTTCAATCATCCACCATGATTATGCCTTCTTGATGAAAGGTGAAAGCTCGGATATTTTGTATTAATTGTAATAAACATCAAATTTTATTGTAGATTTTCTTTTGCGTATTATCAATATAATTTCTAATATTGAGCAGTCTAAAATATAATAAAAGTGTAATCTCTTAATCAAATTCAAAAGCATCCGTTCAGACCATGATGCACTTATCTCATGCACACTCAGTCTAAAAATATGGAGACCAACACATCATGCACATAAACCGATACCACTACACTGGCAAGCCCTCAAAAACAAAGATGTTCGCCTTCGTTTCACTAAAGAAGCTCTTCGGAAGCACAACATGCAAGAAGGGTACAACGCATTCACGCAAGCAATTCAACACGCTGCCTTTACAGTTCTACCTAAAAAACCAAAGATCTCAGATTCGTGTCTCTGGGACAATGTCCCAGAAATCGATCGTGCACGAAAAGAACTCTCTATAGCTCGCACTCGTAATCCTTCTCAGTCACGAATAGCAGAACAAAAGCTTGAAGAAACCTACAGACACAGAAGTAATTAAATCATCATCGAAATCGCCAAAACATAAACCAACATGAAAAGCGGTAAAAATTCAACTTTTCTGGAAAAACATCGACCTACTCATCGATTTAAAAGATAAAACCGCACGCCTACTTATCTGAAAATTCAATAAAATATCTTATCAATAAAATCAAAACTCTTATTCTACTTTATTAAACGTGATAACTGATATACGAAACAACTTTCTCCACTCAACGAAGTTGCATTTCCAATATCTTGGGGATTCATATGCCATTCAAGTACAATCAACTTCAAGTGACATGAATTATTCAATTATGACAATATTTAAGTTTTTGCCAAATTTATGTATGATAAAAGCCGTGTCAAACTCATTTAAAGCATGAGATATGGTGGCCGAGCGAAGGCTTGTTATTAAACACATGCGTGTTTCGTGAACACTGTGTTTAATAAAAAGCATTCTCGGCCACCATAAATGAGCAAACGAAATGTATTGATTGTTGATTGTAAGAGACACAATCATAAGTATCCTTCAGAGTTCTCATTGTCTTCAAGATAATGTTATTACAGTCGTGATGTAAGTAGGCTAGATATGATGAAGGAGAAAACAGAGGATATCAGTATTATCAACCAGTATTGGGACTCGCTAATCAACAACATTTAGTGCTGTCTTGATGAGGGTGGTTTCTGCATCACTTGGACAAAACGTGGAAAACATTTTATTCTAATTTCTTGCTAATTATTTTTTCCTTATCTTAAACTTACCATTAACAATTCTGTAACACTCATTAGTTCCTGCAATTCCCGTGTATACCCTTTGACCGTGTCAATTTTTAAAATTATTGAAGTACTTTTAGTTCTTATAGTTTTATTTGCTTTTTATCTGCATTTTAATTGGTTCCTTTTGTATTTATCAGTAATGATATAATTTGTTTTATTCTCTTCTGTTTTAGTTGATAAAAATTCTAGTAATAGATTCAATAGCTATTTAAAAACAAAAATATTATAAGTTAAATTAAAAATAATAATTTTTTTGAACTTTTCCTTGATAACTTCTTTAAATACTATATTGATTCCACTGTTGAAAATATTTATAATTTGATTATTTCTAAAAATATAATAAATATAGTTCCTCTACTTGTATAATTTCTTAAACAGCAATATTTAATCAAGTCTTGTGGATAAACAATGTACACAAAGCTTAACAGTTTACAACCACGCCGTTATATTGTTCTACTACTATAGTTACGTCATTGAATTATTGCACACTTGATCTGGTAAAGTAAATAAACTTGAACTGTTTGTATATTGTTCGCACCTAAACTTCACTTAAATATTTGTATTTCTTGTTTTTTACCTCTAATTATTTGTAATATAGGGACATTGAATAATAATGTCTACTTCAATGTAAAATCTGGAGACTGAATTGGTTTAAACGTGACCACATAAAAAAACTTTTGAATTCTACATGGATTATTTACAACACAATAAATTAGGTGCAAAACTATTTTAATAGTGATGGAGTGTGAACAAAAATAGGTAAACATTAAAATTGAAAGCTAATAATAATATGTACAAAAAATTGTGAACACATCCATTAACCTGGATTTTTACTTAAATGTATTCTGATAGGCCTATTATTATATCGAATTTTAAAATTTAATATAAATATATGTTAACTGTGTGTCTATTTCTTTATAAAAGATATTTCGTTATTTTAAAATTAATATTTCTGTTTACCACCGTTTAAAAGCACAACTGAAAACTTAATTTCAATAAAATTATAGCATCAGATAAAAACACAGTCCTAAAAGTTAGAAGAGTGGGAGGATTTCGAAATATTTTCTCAGACATACTTATTGCATTATATCACATTACATGTAAAATTAATATATATGACGTCATTGTCGCCATGACGTCATATATACTGATGCCATATGATTTAGAAAACAGCACGTTTCGATATTTTATAGGTATGCATTAACATAGGTTGATAATATGTTTAATGTCTCCAAATATGTTATTCAATCAATAATATTTAACGGGTACACTTTTTGGAAACTATTTGAAAACGTTTGCTAATAAAGATATTTTTTTGTCTTTGGCGCAATATTCAAAATTTTATTATTATTTTTAATTAATAGCATTATTAAATTAAAAACATATCGGTGAGATTTTACATAGCATTCTGAACAAACTCATAAGAGTTACTAAACGCTTATGTCTTACTGTCTGTCAGGGAGAGAAAAGGCACACTAATGAGATTCAAACCCGCTACCTTCACACTTAATCATATACTATCTCTCATCCCACATAATTAGGTCACAATTAATGCTTCAATGTATAAAACCGTAATTTTGGCATTTTTATGCCGGGTAAAACAGATTTTTTTCATTTTTAAATGTTAATAAAATGATTCAATTTTATTGTATTCGAAATGGTTTCATATTTTAAATTTTAAATCTGAACATCGCAATATGAACAGCATAATATATCGACATGTTTTGATATTTTAAAATTTAAATCTAAACATCGCAATATGAACAGCATAAAAAGCTAACACACTTATTTGATTTTTCATGTTTATAAAATTACAGCATATACAACCTACGATTATAATATATAAACATATCACAGCTAACATGAAAGTAATTTCAAATTTCTCCAGATATATTTTCTATTCAATAAATTTTATTTATTATATCACTAGTTTTTACAAATAGTATTACAGAATTTTTTAGGAAAACTTATAATTTTTTATGATTATAAACATAAAAATTTTAAAATATAAATTTTTATGATTCACCCTAATTGTTGCAAAATTGGTTAAAAAAAAGTTTTTATTATCTTAGCAACCGATTGGAAAGGGTTAAGATAATGTTGATTACGTTGAGATATGTCGAAGATAAATAAATATTTTGTGGATTATTTTGTTTTATACTTATATTTTATATATTATGGTGTTTATAATATAATTAAAAGAAATACCCCGGGTTCTTATATTGAGTAATGATAGACTCCAATAAACTAAAATCACAAATTCATAATTATTGTATCACATGAGATATTTGACAGAGCCGATTCAACATGTAAAAAATAATAAACATACGTGAATTTTAAAAATATAGTAGTAATAATTATATAAAAATAAAAAATATAACACTAATATTGAAAAAGTATTATAAAAAATATTTTATATCACATGAAGGATGTTTAAGATATATTATATATTATTTTCACTCAGTAAATGGAATATTAATTGAATAAGCTGATAGCTAGATCAATCGCTATATGGTGGTGGCGGAGCATTTGGATAATTTGGGGTACAAATGGGTTGATTGGGAATTGGGTTGGATGGATTTTGATATTGATATTGAGGTATGTAGCCTTGATTAACTTGTTGCCCTAGATAACCAGCTTGGTTTTGTGGGGCGTAGTAATTGGTAATGGGTAATTGGTAATTGGTTCCTGGTGCTACCTGTACCGTATGAATCGTTGGGTTCATATGAATCTGCTGTTGAGCAAAACCTGAAACTATCACAACTTGTCCCTGACTAGCGGTATCCCGCTTGCAGCAGCAAAATACGCAGCAAAAAATAGAATGGATGAACGCCAATAAAAATCCTATACCACTTGCTGCTAAGTGTCCTTTCATAAGATGCCCAGTCAATTTATTTGACATTCCAATACCGCCATTAACCATTCCAAAAAAGGCAAATATCGTTGCAATAACTGTCAATGTAAGCGTCCCACTCATATATTGGTAACTTTTTTTAACTCCAGCGGATATAGCCAAGCATCCTGTGATCAAAAAAATAATGAATTCAGCGATTCCATAACCAAAAGGAAATGTATATTTATATGAACTTAACAGAATAATGTTAATTATGAGGAAACACAAGGAGATAGCAAGTTCTAAAGTTCCAAATACGACATGAGCTACTGCGTGAGGAATCTCATCCGAAGACATGGTGACTGATGAATTTTCACGTTTAAGACATTAATCTATAAAAGTAAGCATATTTCAATGATAAGAATGAATAATAAAATATAATTGGGTGTGTATATACACAGTTTATATGATTATGATTAATGCATACCAACTCTCTATACCTTCAGGAATCATACGGCTAAGCGGGTCAGAAAAAATTCACACAATCAAGCCAGATGCATGCATAGTGACATCAGAATGTGATTTATTAGAATACACAGATCCATACAATATAAATATATGCAGTAACTATAATCTAATGTCGACCATCCTTTTGTTAACTTTATTCACCATCATTTAATAGGTACATATCTGCAGTAACGCTAGAAATTTATATGTAGACTATGTATATAGCTTCATATTACAACAGAGGTGATTACTAGCATATAGTATTCGTTTAAAAATACATTTTATGAAACAAATTGAAGTGTCTTAAAACCACAAGACTTGACGGTGATTTCAGCGAATTGTACATTTTGATAATAATTTGTTGCTATGGTACGTTGCGAAATAATTGCACATTATTTATTGCCAATAATCGTTGAAAATATGCACATAAACGAATTAAAATTAAAACGCCATTAAATATAATAATACGATAGTTTTTACTGTAGAACTGATGAGGTAAAAAGTCGTTGTAGAACAACCAAGGTGGGTATTTTTAAATCCCCATTTTTGTGTGGTTGTTATTTCAAAACTTAACATACAACATAGTGAAAATTTTCACATGTATAGTTCATATATTGATTTTGTTATTGATTGCGAGATTTTAGATTGTATAACCACATATTATCTATTCGAACAAAAGTTTAATATATTGAAGAGATCTTGGTCTGGAGGTTTGCAAAATGTTATGCAATTTGTATGTATAGCCTATTACAAAAACTTCATATATGTTGATTATGCATTTTAATGTTGTATAGCCATATAATATACCATCGTGTCTGTTCATATAAATCAACAGGATTTCAACATATATGTAAAAAATTATATATATTGTTTAAAACAGTATATATGTTGATTGGCAGATTTTAGGTTGAATAATTATATAGTATTATCCTCCACTTTAAGAACACTAATTACTGACCTTTAATTAGTTCTTGTAGTTCTGGTAGACCTACAATATTGCAATATAAGTCAAAACTTGTATACATATTGTTTTAAACTCTATACGTTTATTGAAAAGTTTTAGTTTAAAGAATCATATGGCAGCCCAGAGAAAGAATCCTTGAATATCTCGATGATCTGGATGTTCGGTTATCTAAAATAAAGGTTATTTTACTAATACTGAAAGTGATCTTTACATTTATGAACTTTCTAAGTCATAGTTATGGAAGGTCTTTTGAGACTCCTTTAACATATCATTTTTTCAAAAACATGTTCATTTGGCGATGTCACGAATCCAAACCACGGGACCATTAAAAAAAATCATGTCTAAATTATAACAATTTGGCCTACTCCGTATTTGAAAAATTCAGTTCAATTGAACTTTTTCTTTTAATGCCAGAATTAATTAAAGAAAATTGGGGTATTTTCACACACATTGTTAAATTAGCCTACTAACATTATTTGTAATTGACTTTTATACGAGTAAGATAGGCATTATATAGTAACCTGTACTTATGCTCAAATTATAAATACTTTTACTAAGAATTTATTATGCGCCACGACAAATTTGGTATAATTTACATTTAATAAAAGTGAAAAATGAACATAAATTTTTATTTGTATAATTATCTAATACATGTATCGACTATAATTATGAATTATTATTGCACATTACAATGATTGTAATATATTTAATGAAAGTAGCCCTCATTTTTACATACAATAGATATTTAAATTGTGTAGATTTAAAGATTTATGAAATCTGAAATGTGTATATATACACATTTGACGTCCTGCGATTTCTAAGTTTGAGCATATATTTTGGTATTCGATTGCAATGCGGTAAAGAAATCACGATATATGTATATATATATTGTATATACATATATCGAAATCCTTCCTTCACCCGGATTAAAATTTATGACTATTATATATATTTTTCAGAAACTGAAACTAGTAATTAATTAGCATTAGGTTGTTTTCCAATTTAAAAAAACTGTAAACATTAGCTACGGTGCTTAAAAATGATGTGGTAAAATTATATCAAAAATAATTTGTTTTAAGAACTTTCATTTCTATATTATACAAACAAAGCAGAAAATATTAGTTAAAAAGTCATATATTTATATATATATTAATCGTACATTTTAATATAATATGAAACATCCTATGAAGCAAATGTTGGTGTATTGCCAACTAATTGGGAATACAAAAAAATTATTTGGGAATACACCAACATTTGCTTCATAGGATGTTTCATATTATATTAAAATGTACGATTAATATATATATAAATATA
>JAUZND010003262.1:0-12360 GCA_034780555.1 Coelogynopora nodosa
AATAAAGACAAAGATATATTATAGTACAGTCCCCCAACCCCCTTTCACCCACACATTTTATTGCATTTTTCATAAAATAATTCAATTCTACTTTTTCATCTAAAAATCTCAGAATTTCGGAAGATTCCCATCTATGATACTATCAACATACCAGACAGTGAATAATCTAATTACAATTACAGCAAACAAGTAGCAAATATATTAGCACCATGAATACTAGTCACAATACTTTTGGTTAATTTACTAATCTAGTTATTTATAGAACCACATTTGTAAACCGATACTACAAACAAATTGTAACATTTAAAAGAGGATATTCTCACTTATTCATTATCATTGCTACAACTTTTCTAGAAAACGAAACATACAAAAAACGACTAATAGAGATAGATAACGATATTTATTTGCATCATTGGCTTTCTTAAATAAAAAGCATATAATTACACATACGAATAACATATATTTCACAAGGTTAAAAGCAATTAAAGTCTAACTATGATCAACACATAATCATATTAATACATTAATAACACATGCACACGGCAAATTGTAATAATAAGTTATTGCAGACGTACACAAAACTAACCTAATAGTAAAGGTTTCATATTATAAACATAGAGTGCAATTAAATAGAGTAAACAGAAAAGTGTCAATAAAATTAACACAAATTCATATAATTAAAAATATAATACATATAATTTTATAAGTTATTGGTACTCTCTAAATAAAATTAACGAAAGCATATCATTTTTAAAGAAACACTAGGGAATTATTTTTAAAATACATTAACGAAACACACATAAAATTAGACATAAAAAATCTTAATAGTACTAAAAATGTATTTAAAACATTTAATTATGGCAATGAGTAGTAATAAATATAGATAACAGACACACAGAAGCATGTTGATTGTAAAAATTTACACTAAAAAATTACGACACGAGAATTTTAATTTCTCTTTCTGGTGATTCGAAGTTTCTTAGGAGAAGGCGATGACACCTTAGATAACGGTCGCTTAGTTCCTCTTGTTTTTGTCGGACTAATTTTAGATTTTTTTGACATATTTGCTGTTTTAGAAGCCACTAATGCATTACGCTTCCTGGCAATCTTAGGAGAGAATGACAGAGATACTTCCACTTCTGTATCATCTTTTGCAGCAGCCATGTGTGTAGAAATTGGCTTTGTAACTTCTGATTTTTTGGTTTGAGGTGGTTTACGGTTTCTTGTCTGTCGTTTTGGTGCAGGAGATTTTGCTGCAACTATTTTAACAAGTGAAGCCTTTCTCACAGGTGATGGAGATTTTCTAGCTGGTGATGCAGCTTTTTGAACTGGAGATAGTGACTTTCTCCGGTTTCTTGCTTGTCGTTTTGGTGCAGGGGATTTTGCTGCAGCCTTTTTAACTGGTGAAGCCTTTCTCACAGGCGATGGAGATTTTCTAGCTGGTGATGCAGCGTTTTGAACTGGAGATGGTGACTTTCTTCGGTTTCTTGCCTGTCGTTTTGGTGCGGAAGATTTTGCCGCAGCTTTCTTAACTGGTGAAGCCTTCCTCGCCGGTGATGCAGCTTTTTGAACTGGAGATGGTGACTTTCTCCGGTTTCTTGCTTGTCGTTTTGGTGCAGAGGATTTTGCTGCAGCCTTTTCAACTGGTGAAGCCTTTCTCACAGGCGATGGAGATTTTCTAGCTGGTGATGCAGCTTTTTGAACTGGAGTTGGTGACTTTCTTCGGTTTCTTGCCTGTCGTTTTGGTGCGGAAGATTTTGCTGCAGCTTTCTTAACTGGTGAAGCCTTCCTCGCCGGTGATGCAGCTTTTTGAACTGGAGATGGTGACTTTCTTCGGTTTGTTGCTTGTCGTTTTGGAGAGGGAGATTTAGCTGCAGCTTTTTGAACTGGTGAAGACTTCCTCACAGGTGATGGAGATTTTCTAGCTGGTGATGCAGCTTTTTGAACTGGAGATAGTAACTTTCTTCGGTTTCTTGCTTGTCGTTTTGGAGCCGGAGATTTAGCTGCAGCTTTTTGAACTGGTGAAGACTTCCTCACAGGTGATAGAGATTTTCTAGCTGGTGATGCAGCTTTTTGAACTGGAGATGGTGACTTTCTTCGATTTCTTGCTTGTCGTTTTGGTGCAGGGGATTTTGTTGCAGCTTTTTGAACTGGTGAAGACTTCCTCACAGGTGATGGAGATTTTCTAGTTGGTGATGTAACTTTTTGAACTGGAGATGGTGACTTTCTTCGGTTTCTTGCTTGTCGTTTTGGTGCAGGAGATTTAGCTGCTGCTTTTATAACTGTTGCACCCTTTCTCACAAGTGAAAGAGATTTTCTAGCTGGTGATGCAGCTTTTTTATCTGGAGATGGTGACCTTTTTCGATTTCTTGCTTGTCGTTTTGGTGCAGGAGATTTTGTGGCAACTTTCTTAACTGGTGAGGTCTTTCTCACAGGTGATGCAGCTTTCTGAACTGGAGATTGTAATCGTGGAATTGATGTGGCAACCTTACGGACGCCACGTGTTTGACGTTTAGCAGCTAGAGATAATCTAGCAGCTGTAATTTTACCTGATGTAGACACTTTTTTCGGGGAACTCTTTTTAGCAATAACTGCACGACGATTAGATTTTTTTGATGATACTTTTACAACACGAGGACTTGGCGTTTTAAATAAGGCGTTTAGATCTTCTAAACTAATGGATGTACCACGATGCTTCAAATTTTCTATTAATTCTTTCACACTAATTTCCTTTGACGCATTCAATGGTTTAAGTGAAGGGGGTCTTGCTTGCTTTGGTGTTTTCATCATCTCCTTAATTCCTTCTAATGAAGGTGAATTTGTTTGTTTTGGTGTTTTCATCATTTTTTTGAGTCCCCTTAGAGATGGTGTCTTTGCATGCTTTGGTGTTTTCATCATCTCTTTGAGTCCCTTTAGAGATGGGGTCTTCGCATGCTTTGGTGTTTTCATCATTTCCCTTAGACCCTTAAGAGAAGGTGTCTTCGAATTTAAAGATGTTCTAGCTTTCAATGATGAAATTGATGCTTTTTTAGTGGATGTTGAAGGTGACAATAGCATACCGGGCGTGTGCAATGGTGAATCAGGAATTTCTGAATAGGTAGATGATGTATTAATAGTAGCAATAGAACCAGTTGAGTATCTTAGAGGAGCTCTGTTAAACGGTTTCGCTTTCTTCAGAATAATCGTTGCTGGCGATTGCGCATGACCAGTTGTACTTGCTGCTCCATACCGTTCACGAGGAGTTTTCGGCATAAATCTAGATGATACAAACCGTTCAACTTTACGGGATGGCACCTTTCTTGAAATGTTGGCAGTAACATTCGGCACTTGTTGTATGGGAACATTTTTACGCATGACTATAGCTGCCCATGTTTTCTTAGCAGTTCGTGGAGCTACAACAGATTTTCTTACAACACTTGTGGACAAACGACCAGACTTAATTGGCGACACTGGACTTAAGGAATGTTTCCTTTTCGGTGTCTTAACAAGAGTTTTCATCTTTGGGGTTAGCGAGCGACTGCGGCGATTAGCAGGTACACGTTCTAAAATGCCCATTTTCCTTGCAGTGGACGCTTTCTTTGCCGAAAAAGACGCTATTTTTGATGGTGAACGAGTTTGGCGTGAAACATTTTTAACCACCAGTGAACGTCCACGATTCTTGTTGTTTGGACTAATTTTTGTATTATTTGAATACACACTCTTAAGAGGACTATAAATAAATTCAGCAAATTTTTGAGTAGGTGATCTAGAACGTACTGGTGATTTGCTTTGTGCTGACAATTTAGGAGATAGAGAAGGAGTCTTTTTCGAAACAGATTTCGGAGTGGCAAATCCCGAACCTACTGGAGTCTTCTTAGCCGCTGATTTCGGAGTAGCAGGTCTTGAACGTACTGGTGACTTACCCTGTGCTGACAATTTTGGAGATTTAGGTGAATGAGGTGGAGTCTTCTTAACAAAAGATTTTGGAGTAGCTGATCTTGGACGTACTGGCGATTTCTTTTGTGCTGACAATTTCGGAGATCGAGATAGAGTTTTCTTAGCCGCTGATTTCGGAGTAGCAGATCTTGAACGTACTGGTGACTTATCCTGTACTGACAATTTTGGAGATTTAGGTGATTGAAGTGGAGTCTTCTTAACAGAAGATGTTGGAGTAGCTGATCCTGAACGTACAGGTGATTTCTTTTGTGCTGACAATTTCGGAGATCTGATTTTCGCCGCTGATTTTGACAATTTTGGAGATTCAGGTGATTGAGGTGGAGTCTTCTTAACAGAAGATTTTGGAGTAGCTGATCTTGGACGTACTGTTGACTTCTTTTGTGCTGACAATTTCGGAGATCGAGATAGAGTCTTATTAGCTGCAGACTTTGGAGTTAAAGATCTCGAACGCACAGGAATTAACACTTTGGATGGTGATTCCGTAATAATCTTTCCAGCTGAATTTGGTGTAGCAGAACGGCTAATTGATCGCCTAATAGGTGACTTCATTTTTTTAGAAGATGAAATAGTTGGTGTTCTTACATTAGATCTCGCATTAGGTGATGTGGATAATTTTCTCGGTGACTTTAGTTGTACTTTTTCTGGTGTTCTTGATTTCCTGACTATATGCGAAAGTGAATGCTGCGTCTCAGGAGACCGAGCTAGAAATGAGATATTTACTGATTTCGAGCGATTTCTCGGTAGATTTTTTGCAGTAAATGCAATAAGCTTAGGAGAATTAGGTACTGATTTAGATTTAGGTGAAAATTTCGGACTATTTGGCAAAGAAACTGATTTTTGTGAAGCGTTGGAATCCATTAAATTTGCATCTGGAGTGGGAGGCAATGAAATAACACCAGATATACGGGGAGTTGGTGTGCCAAGCGTTCGAGAAAAAACCGGAGTCGTACGACGTCGATTAGAAGACATGCTATGACGAACTTTTGATGCAACTTTAACTTTTTTAACAGATCGTGAAACTGTTGTAGTAAGAGGTCCAGATTTTCTTTTTTTTAATGACTGCAATAGACGTGCCTTCCCATACCGAGGAGAAGCTCCCTTTCTCAATGGTGTTGCAGGCGGGAGACTTTTGTCAAAGTGTTCAGGACTAAGATTCGGACCAAATGATACCCTCTTTCTCTTAGAGGGAGGTTGAGAGTAAACAGCACGATCCATTATCCTTTTACGCGATACTAATGGCCCAACCGGTGAAGCAGGAGTTGACGACGAACGTCTTCCCTTTGGAGATGGTGCTGAACTTGAACGACGAGATTTCGGAGAGGCTGATTTACTCCTCCGAGATAATGAAGCCAATTTGCCCGGTGATTTTGGTGTAGTGGGCAGATGCAAAGGAGTCGATTTTCGAACTGATTTCGGTGAAACAGATTTTTTGGGAGATTTTGATTTTATCGGGGATGAAATTTTAGTTGTCTGTACTGGTGATTTGACTGGTGATGCGATAGATTTTTTAAGCGGTGACCGCGACACAGGGCGTGAAACCTTGAGAGCGGGTGATGCAAATCTCGGAGAACCCTTGGCGACAATACGAACTTTCGCAGAAGCTGACTGAGACAATCTAGCCATTTTAGGACGAGGAGTATCGTGATGAACAACCGGTGAGGGTCTAACAACTGCAACCGATGTCTTCTTGGGCGAGGATACTAAAGCCACCGGTGCTGACGCAGATCGCCGTTGGACAACTGCCGCTTTCCTCGGTGATTGTTCCCCACCTGAGTGCTTGACAACCTGGACAACTGGACTCTGTGAAGTTGGGCGCGGTGGTGTAGGCTTATATCGTTCATTCGTGCCCTGTATAGGTTTTAGCGCGTGCTTTACGGTCGGTGTTGTCAATCGAATCGGTGTTTTGACCATCTTACGACTAGCAGAAGTCGGACGAACAAGGGGTAGATTAGAGGTTACAAGGTCAAGTGGTTGTCTTGGTGAAGGAGACGATTGCTTGGTAACTTCGGAATAAAGGATGCGTTGGATGGACTTCACGGTTGGTCTAGGAGTTATCTGAAAAGGACAGATATTAAAATCGTAAATTACAAAATTGATCAAAATATAATATTCAAAATTTTATAACTACTCTACCGATTTGTCATAATGTTAGACCTTCTCTTACCATTGTAAAAACTTTAAATTATTAATACAGGATAATATATATTCATACCCCTAATTTTGATTAAAAGTAGACTTTTAAAACAAAATAGTATAAAGAAAAGTAGATATAAGTGTTGCCACAGCCCATTTCAAAATTAGAATCAGAGGTTTGAATTTAAGTATAACCATAGACTACAATATAACAAAATTAACAGAATTATTTTACATTAAAGAACACAATCAAGAAACTCCAAACTGATATTATTTATTATTAATTAATTATATGTTACAAAAAATGTGTATCCAGATTTTTTCTTAGGAATCTTCAGTAGAGTCCAACTATTTCCTATTGATTTGAATATCTCGATTCGCCTTTTGATGATATTTTTACAAATTAAACAACAATGCTGTTTTATAGGTATGTTTTGTCAAACAAAAAGCACAAACTTTTTGGACTACAATCTACATATCTATATATGATATAATAGTAATTAGAATTCGAGTAAAAATTATCTATCGAGTAAAATAGTTAAAAATATTGCATCAAATGTAAAAAAAGGAAATATCAAATGCGGCAGAGAAAAATCTAATATTTGTATGTGATAAAAATATTTCAGCAAATAAAAACCAAAGTATTTGTTAGAAATTTATTTATTTTGTTATTAGATTTGGCCTTATTCAGAATATATTATAAATAATGGTTCATACGCATCTCAGATCTGTTTTCAAAAATTTATTTTTCCTTAAAACTTCATTATCTATTAAAATGATCATGATTGAACATAAATATGACAAAACAAAATCAAATTTAAAGGATATTTAAATAATTATAGAGAAAAATAGTTATAATAGGTAGCTAATATCCCAAAGCAATGTCAATTATTGTATTTGAGGGTAGCGTTTGTCTTGCGGTTCGAGTGTATGTGTATATCAACGACGTGGCCAATATGAAATGATACCATCAACTGTGAGCTTATTGTTATCGAAGCTGGAATAAACGGCGGATGTAAGCGGAACTATGGAAGAGCACATAGAGGTGAAGTATCCACGGAGCTTTAATTACCTAACAATAACTGGAATTAACTAATTAAAAAGATGGCATATTATTGAGTTTGGCTCAAAGTTTTTGCTCACTTCCTCCATTTCGTGGGCTTTCTCCTTTGCTTTATTGCAGAGACTTCACAACACAAACATCATAGTATTATCATTTGACTTTTCCGCTTGGAGGCAATAATTTAAGGCGACTTTTTTGCATCGTAACTCTTGGCACTCATCTTGGATGACAGTTCAGCATGCCAAGTTCGCTTAAACCGCTGCGGTCCTGATGAATGTGCTTAGGAATTTTATAGCCATTCTACAGGTATAAATAAAAATGTATACAGCGCATATCATATTTACAAAATTGCATTGACAATGTCAAAAAAATTTGAGTGCAAGTGATCAATAAATTTTCGAAATTCGGCTTTCATTTCATCAACGACAGAGACTGAGAAGCAACATAATTATAAATTTCATATAAAAAAATAATTTAATAATACTCACAAAATCCACACTTTTTCCAGAATATCATTAAAAAATCATACTTTTTCTAGTGTGCATAAACCTGCATATATTTTTATTCAGTTTTTTAAAATACGTATAAATAAATTGGCTTTAAGTATTTTTATTGATTACACTACAACTTCATAAAAACATATGTGGAAACAATATATGCGAAGTTACTTGTAAAAGTATTTTTATTGATTACACTATAACTTCATAAAAACATATGTGGAAACAATACAATATGCAAAGTTATTGCTTTCTTTGGTGGCACCTGTTTCTATGTTGTAATTTGTTAGTATCTCTTCATAATATAATAATATACTTAATTTGACAAATTTTTTAATAACCCTGTTTAGACACATTGGCATATATATCACTTAGATAGTAAAGATATTTTTACCACGCAAAGCACTGATGCTATGCCGACTCAGTTCAAAGCCGCTTATGTGTTTTTTCAAACAGTGTTGGCCAGATACATACAATGCTGGAATTTAGTTTTATGGGTGCAATGCGAAAACCTTGCAAACGTTATAATATAGAATATAGGGAAAACAAATGTTTATTTTATAACATATTAAGGGGACTTACAGTTGTAACCTTCTTCACAGGAGATTTTGGTGTCATTTTCGATTTTGGAGTTCCCTTTAGCTTTGTCAATGATGCCTAAATAAGAAAAAATTCAAGACAGGAGTTAAATGGTACATATAAAAAGAGCACTATTTATATAATAAGTCATAATATAACAAATAAATATTTTCAATATCCATTTCTGTATATGACAGGCATAATTACTTTTTGTGAAACGAAAGGAACAAAACAAAAATTATGTGCAGAGACTTCAAAATCCTTATGACCAAGCTTTAAAAAATTTTAAAGCAAAATTAATTAAGCGCATTAATAATATTATAACATAATGGGAAAAGGTCAACGTTCAAAAGGCACTGTACTACTTAAACAGTGACTATGGTTCCCAAAGTGTTTTCAGAATAATTATTTACAACAGTTAGCTTTAATTAACTAACAGTTAGCAGGAAAACATAATTTGCAATGCAAATAATCTCCGTCTCAAAATATGGTTACACCAATGGCGCAGAGCGATGAAAAGTTAATATTTTAATTACCCAAAACGCATAAACTAAAGACATATATATATATTTACTATGTATGTTGCAAATATTTACGAGAAATACATAAAATATTAGGAGGTCGCTACTTATGTGAGCACATGTAGCCTATAAAATTTCGATCATAGAATGGTGAATTTATATAATGCACGGAGGATGTACACATATATATATAGGACCGTATTGTGAAAATTGCGCAACGATAATTCTCGAACGAGTAGAAAATGTTAACTGTAGTTATTAAATAAAATCATATAAATATAAGTGGATTAAGTGATGCCCGCAGCCTCCTCAACCTCCTTTAGATTTTAAACCACATTTGAATCGCTCTTAAGAATGATAAAAACAAACATAAAAAAGTCAGAATTCCGTAGTTTTAGATTACTTGGGATGATGCGCCCTGCAGTGTTTAGGGGTGGAACCCCTAGCGTGGGGGCAAACCCGCCCAGTAATTTTTAGTACGTAAGCTTTTTTAAAAATATTTAGAATGTAAACCCACAAACCGATATAGAGACTTTAAAATAATGTCAAATAAACTAATTACATTTTTTTCTATATATACAAAGTAAATAATTCAGTACAAATTTTCGATAATTAATTTTTAACTCTGAAAATAAAAATTTAAAACTATTTGTGAATGTCACATACCCGATTCAACCTTCGTTTTTTATTATTTAAAACACAATTTCTAAAAAAAAAACTATCCCAAAAAACTAAAATAAGGACAAGTAGCAACACTGGATTTGTAATAAAGAAAGGCAACTTGAACCAAAGTTTGTTGAATGTAACAGCAATCTGACGCAATATTTTAAACTGATTAAATAATGGAAATATATGATCTTTAAATAATAGAAGGAGCAATTCTAATTTTGCTATATTTAATATATACACTCTATTGCTCGCAGAGTTGGGTCGCATTTTTATTACATATCATAAATCTCAAGACCTAACAAAATTCCACTGAAATAGTCGAAGAAATACATGGCCTAATATAAATACACAAATGTGAATTAATAAAATTTATGTACGAAGAGATGCAGCAAGTGCATCTAGTTTGGTATGTAAGTCATTTTCAAAATGTTTAACCCTTCGTACGTGGAGAGTTGGGGCAATGCCAATTTTTCTCAAAGAATTCATGTTTTTCATTGAACGATATAATGCATGACCCTAATTTTTTTTGGGTCAGTGGCTATAATATAATTAAACAAACTAAATATATAACAAATAATTTAGAATATTTTTAACTACCAGAAAAATGGTGTCCGTATTGAACTATTTTATACCCACCTGGGTTTTTATACTTACCAATGGTATTTGGATTTAAAATTTGCAACATTTAGTAGAAATAAGTGTATAGTAAATTACATACATTTAACTTGAATAACAAATTTATTTATTAAAATAACAAGCAATTTAAAATAATACTTAAAAAATAAAATGTTTAAAATATATCAACATAAATATTGTGATGTAAAATCAGATGCAAAAAGAATCAAGTCAATTGGTTGCATTGATCAAAAGTTATAGCATGTACGGTTATGTTCCTATAGTTTTCCTAACAGCAAAGTATGTCCTTAAAATTAATTTATATAGTTCATCACTATTACATAATTCAAATTAAAAACTATTTCCAATGAGATCAATACCATAGACACCAAACACAGCAAAAACAATTCACCACAAAACTTGAACAATATGGATATATTAAAAATATGTTATAATTTTTCTGGACCATTCTTAACTTTTAATTGTTAAAAGCAGGAAAACATAAATGGTGCAATGAAATTTTCAGAAAGAAGGTAGAAAAGTTGGTCAACTAAGAATAAATCATTAAGATAAGTAAAGTAAACGTACCACAGGTGAAACAACTCCAGCAGTCCAAACTGAATCATCAGGATACTCGAATCGAAACTGGCGATCACCAATCGATATAATTGAGTTGTTCTCGAGAAAACAGCTAGCAAATAGAGGCTTTCCATTGATTTGAGTCGGATATTCATTAGAGTAATTAGTTGCCGTTACACGTTCATTGGGTTGAACCTCTAAAATGCAATGATCTGGACTTACGGTTGGCACTCGAACCCGAATATCAGATGTTTCACTCCTGAAATAAGAATATTTGATAATGGTAAACATTTAGTACTAAAGTAATCTAACTTCATCCATATAATTGAAAATATTAACTACAGTACTTACGCTCCAAAAACACACTTTCGTGTCCTCCATGGAAAGCGAGAACTGTCATCACCTGACCTTCTAATAACCACAATATCACCAAAGCGAATCATTCCTGAAATTTAAAATTATAGGAATAATAGAATTATTTTTTAAAAAATCAAAGGAATTATAAAATATGTAGGACATATGCAAGAAACACATCATCAATATTAATGGTTTACAAAACAATTACAGACAATATACAAATATTACTAAGTTGATAGTTAAATTGAGATGAAGAATATGTATTATATTCTGTAACATTATATTCTACATTATCAACTTATAAATAAAATATAGAAAAAATAAATAATAATTTTTTCGATGCACTACTACCAGAAGTAGGGTTGTGTGTGCACTCAGAAAAAATTATTTAATATTTTCTTGAAAACAACTATTTGTTTAATGTGAATGATTTGTTTAAACATACAGAGTATTGGTAATAAAACTATATTCAAAAAGTAATAAAATAATATGGATTAACCTCACTGCCATTTCCCGTAAATAAATGTTAATATTATATCTTAGCATTATATTATACATATCGTCGGCCGGCTGATCAAACCTCGTAAGTCTGAATTTTTCCAACAAATTTTTTTGCCCAAATTGTTTTATGATACACTATGCATCAGTGTACTAAATCTTATAAATGTATTCCATCTATAAATTCTCTTTTTAAGCATTTAACAAACCTCGCGGTTCTACTAAGTTGTCAGATCCCGCTGATGAAATCTCGTATTTACTTTTAAAGGCACTAAATTGTTAGTCTGTTATCTCAAGGATTAAAATATAGAGCTCGCGATGTACCTAGATCCTGAACAATGCATCTAGTATTGCGTCACTGTTTACAATAATTTTACTAGCTGTTATTATAAGTAATGACTTTTATGCTCATAAATTATTGAGTTGCAAAATGTATTATGGTCAACGACAACTAGACGTAGCTCTAAAATCAGCAAATGAGAAAAAAAAGCGCCAAGTGGAAAATACCGATCTTAATAATAGTGTGTTAAATGATTTGAACGACCAAAGTATAGAAATCGTTGACATTTCTATTTCGGAAATCGATTTGACGCTCTTCACCTGTATCACTGAATCGACTTCAACTGAGCCCTTTATAACAGAAGCAACTTCAACTGCGGACTCTATCACTGAATCGACTTCAACTGCGGCCTCTATCACTGAATCGACTTCAACTGCGCCCTCTATCATTGAATCGACTTCAACTGCGGCCTCTATCACTGAATCGACTTCAACTGCGGCCTCTATCACTGAATCGACTCAGTCTACCAACGTTTGACACAACCTATTCAAGCCACCGTGTGATTTTAAGAATCACACCTTAAATGTTTGTATTTTTCATTTTTTCAGTCAGTTACATATATGAAACAATGAT
>JAUZND010003263.1:0-12360 GCA_034780555.1 Coelogynopora nodosa
TATCAAAGTGCAGGAAGATTACTGGAAGATATCAAAGAGCAAGAAGATTACTGGAAGATTACTGGAAGATATCAAAGAGCAAGAAGATTACTGGAAGATATCAAAGTGAGGAAAGATTACTGGAAGATATCAAAGTGCAGGAAGATTACTGGAAGATATCAAAGAGCAAGAAGATTACTGGAAGATATCAAAGTGACTAAAGATTACTGGAAGATATCAAAGTGCAGGAAGATTACTGGAAGATATCAAAGAGCAAGAAGATTACTGGAAGATTACTGGAAGATATCAAAGTGCGGAAAGATTACTGGAAGATTACTGGAAGATATCAAAGTGCGGAAAGATTACTTGAAGATATCAAAGTGCAGGAAGATTACTGGAAGATTGATATACATTTAACATCGGCATATTTGTACAAATTTATTACAGGGTAAGTTTCAATTAGTTATACCACAAAATGAAACCGAACAATATCATTTTGTTGAAAGTTACTTCACTAAAATCATAATTATCATGGAAATAGTAAAGTGCATCCTCGTTGAAACATATTTTCGCAAGATGATAGAGTGTAAAACAACACGTTCTTCGGAACATTTAGTCCTGAATCTAAAATGATGATGGCAAGATTCCCCATGATTTTACTAATTATAATATGCACATGTTGCTGTTTTTGTTTAAACTATGTCAATATTTAACACAATGGAACTATAACTTTCATTAGCTGTTAAAATTGTTGTTATGTTGTTCCTAAAAATACTCTGAACCTATGTGTTGAAAACGCACAGTAATACCAAAATTTTAACTGGAATTAGATCTTTTTATAATATTTATTTTGGATATCATATTTCCAGCAACAGTGGAAAGTGACCAGTGGAGAAAGTATAGCAGTTGGGGCATGTGTGATTATGAGATTTTGCAAATGCTAGTCAGACGACTCGCTACACATATATTAATAAAAAAAGCATTTTATAAAATGCATTTATATACATATATACAAACAGTGTACAATGCTCATAGGTCAGATTTTAAATTATGCTATGTTTTTTTAAATGGACAATCAATGAATGAACACTTAATATAGAATATGTGTTGATTAGATTAGATGTACAAGTAATAATATGGATTGATTGATTGATTTGTTGTCAGAGATATGTCAAAATCAAGTGTAATGTAAACAAAATATTATGCAAAAAATTAAACATCTTTATATTGATTCCAATATATTCAATTCGATTATTAAAATGACATTAATTAATCGAAATATATTTCGATATTTAAATGAAGCTTACAGAAATATGCAATATAATTTGCACAATTTCTTGCCGGAGAGACAGGTAACCAAACGTCTTATTTCAAAACAGTTGATATATTTAGAATTAACGCAAAATGCTGCATAATAGAGAGAAATTGATAAAAAATAAACAACTCAGGTTAACTACAGATGAGCCAAATTTTGGAACCCTCCTAAATAGAATTCAAAGAGCCCCTGGTGTTACTAGTGTTGAAACTCATTTATGGCTATCGGTTATATGGCTAATACTTCAAGCTGAAATGTTTGGACAGTTTGAAATTTAAATAACTCAGTGCTGTCAAGGGGAATAGCAACATATATACGCACCTATGCGTACTATATAATCCTAAAAATGAGCCCCTTAAAAATGTCAACGCCCTTTTTACCCATTTATTATATGCACGGCTTCTGTTATTATAAAAAAGAAACTATCAAAGCGTAAACGTGTTCTCTAAGACACTCAAAACTTGCCGGTTAGATGTGGACCATCTTCCCGCTTGGTCAGTCGGAGAGCATCGTCATTTTCCTCATCAGAGTCCGGTCTCAGCTGTCCCAGACAAACAGCAGCCAGCAGACTCAGGCTAACAATCCCAATATACGTCCTCATTGGAGAGTTATTATCAACAGTAGTACTGCTACTACAGTTATATACAGTATGTACCTTTGCTAATCCGGTGATTGTTGGTTTAAATAGGACCAATTGGCTCGGCTGACTCTGATAGGCTGACTCTGCCGATGATTGGCAGATCGCAAACACGACAAGCGTGGCTGTAATTGGTCAGCTGTTGATTTGAGTTACACATGTCTTTTTCATGTCTAACTATGTAGACGTAGGCTACTGAACTTCTAGAAAACACAAAATAATGAATGAATAGTTATTTCTGAAAAAAATACACTGATCTAATATGGAGATAAATAAGTTAACCCATGACTTATTTAAAATACTTTAAAAACGTAAAATATATTGAAACTGCAGGTATCGAAAATGTTAACAATTTTCTCACGTTTTATTGATAAGGCATGGTTTTATATTACATTTTTGTCACATGTTATGGACTTAGTTTTTAACGTTTGATAAATTTCTAATTTTTAAATTTATTTATAAGAGTAAATTATCACTTTTTTTATTAAATTTCTCAAAAATGCTCCAAAAAATAATTAAAAATAAGGGGACCAGCAGAAATTGTCAAAGCGACTATATTATCTAACATGTATTTCAAATGCCAACTGTACGTAATTTTTATATAGGGATCCAACCATAGCTCCAAACAGGAACTATTGTATTTTGCCCTGATAACACATATCGTGAACAGTCATTAGGTTGGCCGAATAAACTATCCAAAAATGAACTTCTAGCTAATGCAATAATATATATATATTTATAAATAAAATTAGTATTTACTGACGTCACAATATATGTAATTGAAAATCAATCAAAGTCTAAAATAATTTATTGATAGGTAACAACTTTAAATTTAAAGGCAACTTCAATTGCACTCCCCACTGATGCAAAACACTAAATGTAATATGTACTTAATAATTATTTAGACCAAATCAATCGTTTTAAGTTTAAAAAAAGAAATCTAGTTGCCCAGAATATAGAAACCCAACTTTAGGTAAAAACATTTACCATGGTAACATTTGTTGGATTATATAGCGCGCTATATAGTATGTATAATATTGATTTACCATGCTATCCTATATGTTTAATATTTTTCGTTCGAACTATGTTTACATGGTCTAGATTTGTGTATATAATAACATTATACATATTATGGCACATATTTTATGACTAGTCATTTACTGATTATGTATATCATTTGTGTGTACATGTCGTACGTATCAAGGACCATGCCATGATACCTGCCCTTCTTACTGGGAACATTTCACCTACATATACCGTAGACAAGTCCTAACTACGTAATATTGAGATTGCACAATTTTGCGTTCTGTTAAACCATGATTTCTATAATAGTATCAATAAATATTAATTATTTAATTGCAATACATAAAATAAAAATGATCAAATCAATTATGTCTTCACATTATCTATACATGACCACATTTCATGTTAATGAAACAATTCTGTTTATCTTAAAGGGTGAAGGTTTAATGTGACCATAAAACGGAAGGTAATCTTATATTTATAAATTAAAATCAATCGGATTTCAGTGATTTGGACAAATCATGTAGTAATATGTCATGCAATTAAACCAACTATGTATACTACACAATTTATTCTGAAATTGTGACTTTATATTTATTATTTGTTATTGTTTATACTGCATTTATTAATTATTCGTCTTTTCACTCATGTTGTAATTGTTGCAGTGATATCGTACCAAACATATTCTAATTTATCTACAGTAGACATTTAAACAATATTAGATTTGAAAATATTATTGTAGAATCAAGAAAAAATATGATCAAAAATTAAAATATACCTTTACATATCTTTATCGATCGGTCCTCGATCTGTCGGTCAAATCATGCAGAAATATTTAATGAAAATTATCCAACTACGATGTCATTTACATATAGTACATAATTTGTACAATTAGTATCTAAATCCTTATTTAATTGTTCATTTATTTAATATGCATACTTTTTTATTTTATTGTTTGTTGTTTTATATTTTGTTGTGCGTATATTGGTTAAAACTAAACAATTGTTAATTATTGATAATGTGGGGGAATTCATGAGTTGTTTCATGTGATATTTTGACTAAGGGATGACATTATCACCATGTATTAACAAGCTGCCAGAATTCTCGGACACTATATTGATTGAGGCCGAGAGACAATTCTTCTGTGTCGACCAGCTTCCCCGCAGGTCGTCCAAACCTTTCAGATTTCTCATTGGATCAAACTCCTGAGGATGTTTCGAGTAGAACAATGTTTTGATCTGAGTAGAACGGACAGGTTGGATCAGGTTAGAACAGACCTGTTCCCAGTTGGATACGAAATTTAGCATCAACTCAAAGCAAGCCTGGTAACACTGTTCTGGGAACAGTTCAAAATGAATTTGAAATTTTGCTTGGAACAGATTTCTGTTTTTAGAACAGACTCAGAACAACGTTAGGCTTTTCTAATGCAAATTAACGGTGTGTTTTATTGACGGGAAAAGTCGCCCGCTGGATATGACGGACGTATAGCTGTCCAACATTTGTTTACCGTTACTAAATTGTTATTGTTTCGTGGAGCGTCTGTATATGCATGCAACTGATGATAATATGGCGTAGTCATTGCAATCATCTGAAACTTTCTATATACTCCATGAGTTAAATTATTATTGTATATGCTGAGATCAACGTTTGAGTAATTTCATATTTATGCTATAGTTTAAAAGAAGTTACTTACCTTATTTCTAAAGGTCTACAGATAAATAATGAAAATCTTCAAGAAAAAGGTGTTCAATTGCATAAACAAGAATTAAGCAGTGAATATTTCTGCAAAATAAAAGTATTATATAAATAATTTCCACACTTGACACTAGCTATGGACTTTTCTGTACATGTTTGATTAGAAATTAATTAATTCAACTCGTAATATATTTAACGTATTTTTTCAATAATGTTGTAATTATTGTGCAGAATATAAAAAATATATATTCATTAAAACAACATTGTGAGTTTACTTTAACCAGCTTGGAACACATATATTGTCAAATCCTCTCTTTGTACAACCTCGAGTTGTACATTTCTATGAGCTTTTCCGAACTACATTGTATGTATGCAAATAATAATAATAATAATAATAACAATATAATAATATATATATTATAAGGAATCCAAAACATATAGTGAAATAAATCCATTTACCTCACTATGCGTCAAGCGTATTTTCTGTAAATGATTAGACCTTAAATAAAAAAAGCATTATGGGGTAAACGACCTTCCAACTGAAACTAACTAGAGTGTGTTTGTACCTCGTTAATAAAAAAGTTAATCAAATTGACTTTTTAAATACGTGTTTAACCTCTTCTTCGTCAAAAAGTCATCGTCATCGTCACCCCTTCAAAGTCCATAAATTTCATATGTAAAAAGCATTTATTTATTCACAACAAGTACATCCTTACGTAAGTAAGACACCTTCCTAAACTACGTACGTAGACTTACGCTTTAATGTATATTTTTTATTAATAACATTTATTTCTGATCAATGATTTTATATCTTAATATTATTCTATAGTATAGGATACATATATAATAGATTTCCGTTGTAACAAACATAATGAGATTCGTAACACGAGCATGGAAATCATTTTGAAATAATTACTTAACTTTTTAAAAGTTGTTAAGTTCTTGGACAGCAACTGGGGGCTCTGATTAGTACGTTCAGACGATTGACATTTGTTATGCGCGTGTGCTAAAAGTATTGACATTCACATGTAATGCTTGAGGGAGTTGAGCTGTTCCTCACACTATTTGGGTCTTGTATTTGGTCAGTTTTTTCACTATTGTGTGGCAGGAAGTAAATTATAAGTCTTTTTCGGTGACTTACGGCAAATCCCCCTCTTGAATGTGTTGTAACAAATAGTATTATATATTGTACGACATGCGTATTAGATCCATGTGTTGTAATAAATATGAGATTGTTTTTTGTTTATAGGGATAATTAAAGGTATATATTTAAGTTAGTAGTGAAAGATATATTTTATCGCTATGTTTCCCAAGAAACCTCAATGAAATCTATAAAACGTGCAATAACTGAAATATTAAAAAAAAAACTCCGTATTACTACCATTTCCAAGTTTTCTCCCAATTTTATTTTACTTTAGTTAATAGTTTTAATACTATAAGATCGGGTAGAATCAGAAAAAAATTTACCTTTTTTCTCCTGCCCTCCAGAAATTAATATTTCTAATTATATTTATTTCCTTTTTGATATTATATGCAATTCTAGTACATCCGATTCCAATGAACATTATATCATCGCCTTTACTAATTGCATCAAACAGTAATTAAAATGTAATGGTAAAATAATTTATGAAATAAAGTGGCATATTTTACATAAGATTACTTGCTTATAAATCATGAAATAGTTTAGGGGATTTTTTATGGGAAGTGTGATTGTTGGACTTACTAACATCTATTTAAGACGTGGCTGAGGGTCCTGAGCCTCGTAAAATACAAAAAAAAAACTGTTTTATTACTTGATCCGTCTCTAGTTTATGCTGTCGTTTTCTTATTTCAGCATTCTCATTTTCTTATCACGTTGCCAAAGTGATAACTTTGCATGTTATCAATGTTCTAGGAGTGTTAAATTATGTATACAATATTTCTCTGAGTTGTGGTGTTGTCATGATTTTAGTCTGGTATTTTGATGTTTGTTTGCACACATACTTTCTACAACTTGTCTACGCTCTTTAGTTTATCCATACTGTCATTGTTTTTACATTTTAAAACTCAACTTAACGATTAAATGTGCCATAACACTTAAAACTATCTTAACAATTTCGACGATATTAACAGTTAAACGTATCTTAACAGTTAAAAGTATCTTAACAGTTAAACCTATCTTAACAGTTAAACGCATCTTAACAGTTAAACGCATCTTAACAGTTAAACGCATCTTAACAGTTAAACGCATCTTAACAGTTAAAAGTATATTAACAGTTAAACGTATCTTAACAGTTAAAAGTATCTTAACAATTAAAAGTATCTTAACAGTTAAAAGTATCTTAACAGTTAAAAGTATCTTAACAGTTAAAAGTATCTTAACAGTTAAACGCATCTTAACAGTTAAAAGTATCTTAACAGTTAAAAGTATCTTAACAGTTAAACGCATCTTAACAGTTAAACGCATCTTAACAGTTAAAAGTATCTTAACAGTTAAACGTATCTTAACAGTTAAAAGTATCTTAACAGTTAAACGCATCTTAACAGTTAAACGCATCTTAACAGTTAAGCTACAAATTATCATAACTGCTCATCATATCTTAATAACATTTGACAGACAACAATATTTATTTTATTTAAATTACCGAAGATAAAAATAACATTAATGGTACAAAGTAATTTATTATTTTAAACAAATGGGTAAGTCAACATAGGTTTGTACATAGATCAAAGATAATGCTATTTTTTAAATTTTGTAACGAAAATGTCACAAATAAACTTCACAAACAAACTACGGTGAAACTCATATGTATAAATAATATGAAGAATATTTAAATAATTTTACATAACTATTATTTATTTATTATAATTAATAAATATTCAATACTAATATATTATAAATAAATATTATTATTAAATATGTATAATTATTACAACGAATATTTAATAACTTAACATCACAAAGTTAATTAAGGTTATAAAACTGTGATAAAGTACATCGAAAATATAAAAATAAGTCCCATTCTTCGTAAAATGTAACCACTACAAATTATTTTAAAAAACCCAACAAATTGTACTTAATACTTATATTTGAAACATCGTGAAAATATAACTTCTGAGATAACTATAATGGTATAGTTTTAATTATTTCGTATTTCAGTTGATTTATGCAGATTGCATGTGTACATTACTTCATCTCCTATTACAATATATATTACACATTCATTACAATACAAAATTTTCCATAACAATCAATAAACATTGTAATTTGTAATACACAATTTGTATTTACTTGTAGTTGTTAATTTATATTTTGCATTAATGTTATATATAATATGTATTCTTCTTTACTATATGCTTAACAGTCAGTGAATATAGTTTACTATATGCATCATTTAGACTTAAGCATGATGAACGAGCAAAATAGATAGTCTCAAACTAAAAACATATAATTAATGTAAATGACTATGTTTATTGAAACGTTTCTTTTTAAAAAGAAAAAAATGAATAATTATACAAACAATTATGGTATTTATTTTGAAATACATTTTGGAATGTTGACAAAACGATTTTTATGTTTTAGAAAAAGTAATATTACTCATTCACCGCATGCTTCAACTTTCGCTGAGTAAATATATATATTGAGGCTTCATTTAGTCATTTATAATTTACTATTCACATTAATTATCAAGCAGTATGTAGCAATCGTCTTAACTTACTAACTCAATATATACACCTAAAATTCTTTGTCGTCAACATATTGCTGAAATAAGAAAACAACTGGATATAAATTCTAATGAACCCTTTATTTTGAATAAGTGTCAAACAATTCTTTTGTCCAATTTTTAAAGAAATTTAACTAATACAGTGGTTTAATATATATATATAGTTTACATGTAGCCTATTATTGTTTTAATAATTGTATTGATTAAGAAAGCCATTCAATGGAAATATGAAAATATGAAAATAATGGAGATCTAAAATTTTAGTTTTTTAAATTTATTTAAGCTTTATTATAGATACACCATTATTACGAACAGTAAAAGCGATTAATTCGTCGACCCGCAATAATAACCTCAAATATTAATAATATACTTAAGATCTATTTTTGATCACACTCTTTCACACATAGGCCTATTTAACACTTAAGTAGAATCCCACTGAAGCGCTATGACGGAATACCTGTAGAGAATACATGTCTATAGAAAACTCAAATTTTAAAATGCTATTTTTTACAATAAATTGTAAGTAATAGCTGTTACCATAGATGTCCATATCTTTAGCTGTTACCATACCATGCATAGCTAAATAATATTTTAAAAATCCGTATACAATGTTGATTATATTGTCCAATTTTTGTTTGTGTATATTTAAGTGTTAAACTAAAGCGCGGTGAGACAAGTATAAATGGAGACAATGAATCTCGTAGTCGATCTCATTTATGCAATCAGATCAGCTTTATTTGTTGCATGATATCGAAAGTGTATTTCCTCTCTTACGATTTCCCCTCGAATCGCCCAATTCACCAATTTCAATATGTAACACGCAATCACTGCACAATACCAGAGACTGTTATATAATTCAAATTGACAATCAACTCGTTCTGTCTACGGTATTGCATATAAGAGAGTAACACATATAAGAGAGTAACAGACACACGGGACACACGGGACACTTCTGGTTTTAAATGTTGTTTAAATGTACTAATATACAGATTTATGTATATCCGGTGTTCGATTGCAAAAAATATTCTAGAGGGCGAAATTTAATTTGTCGTTAAAGAGAGGAATTTTGTTATTTAGTTAGAAACACAATTCATTGACAGTTATTGTTTTTTTTTAAACTTTGGTATGGATGGTTGAACATAAATTTGTTTAAGAAAATCAACTTGTTATTTCAGGAGCAAAATTGATAGCAATAAGAATTGTACTATGTTATTAAAAATAGCTGTTAACTGATATACTTTGTAGTTCATTTTATAATTATTTTGAACGAAAACGATAAAAAAATTACCGAAATATGGTATAGGCTTTTGACTGGCAGCATTACTATCGTAATTTCATAATCTACTATTTTCGGTTATAAAACAGAAGTCTAGTGTAGGTACTTGATGAGCACAATTTGTAAATTATTTTAATTTTAGATGTATCAGTCAATTAAAATTTATGAACCCTTATTTATAACTCATATATTATCATACTGGTTATGAAGAGCAGATATCAGCAATATGGTTATCATGTAAATAGTGCGCCCAATCGATGAAAACTACTCCTTATAGAGTGCGATCAATTTTTTTAACCATTATTAACTAATATAGAAAACTCTAGAATTCTTGGTAAAATTAATAAACCGCTAATATGCATAATTTGGCTGTTCACTGTTACCCATGCGTATAAAATTATGCGAATTATTGTAATTTAGTTTATTGTTTGAAGCTCTGACGAAGTCATTGCGGTGAAATTTGTCGGTAAATTACGAGATTGTTTATAATATTTACGAGAATTTTTTTATGACTGGATCTTCGATATGATACACATTTTTTTAAATCATTATTTATGGTTAATTCGTGTATTTAGAACATTACTTTTATTGTGTGATCCCAAATATAGGTGATTATAATCACAGAAGTTCAATAAAACAGTTTACCATATAAAACAAATTATTGTGCAGAATGTGATCACAGGCTGTTACCCATGTAATATGCCGTTATAATCTTGTCTAATCTCTTTGTAAACATGTCCACCCATTTTGGTGTTGTAGTCGTTAAGTTATTTACATGGTGATTTAGCGGGAAAGTTATTCCATACAATAGCCCATGTAATTTTGTATGGTGAAAGTTTTTTTTAGTTTTTTTTTTTAATATACAATCTTACTAACCACATCAACATAATATCCTAAATAATATTTAGCTCCATTCATTCTTCGTGAATAAAAATCGATAATTACACCCATTTCTTTATCTGTTTATTCGGCCACTCAGTCCTTGATGCCTTTTTATACTGAATGAATTAAAATATCCGTTGAATAATATTGAATAACGATGATTTTTTAAGGTTTTCTAAATATTTTAAAATTTAAAATATCGATTTTGTTTTGTTGTCAACTAAGTTGTCTAAGCACGTTTATTAATTTTAAATGGAACATTTTTAGTTTGCAAAATAAACATAACTAAACAGTTACTAAAATCTTAAAAATGTTCTTTATAGCTACCTAAATGATTAATTATATAATTTATATATTAATTACTGTGTGATAAATAATACTGTCTGAAAGATATACTACATAATATGTACATTCCTATATATATTTTTTTTATTAAAATCGTATAGTCACTAAAACTCGTTTAACTACTAGAAGAGATCACCTACCGTATTATTATAATATAGAAGCTGATATTTTTTGTATGGAAGATCAATAGTATCATTGTAGGGGTAGTATTTACATTTTATAGTCAACTTCTTAAATTGAGAATTAGTTCTCTTCTGGCTGGATGTAGATTTGATTATGATCAAATTGTGAATTGTGGGAAATAGGATTATGAATAAATGCATTAATTGTTTCCTAAAATAATACAATTCTGGGTGAAGAAAAGATAACCTCATTTTATCATTTATGGGAGACGAAGCAGAATTTAACAGTTTAATTCAAATTTACCTCAAATAAAAAATAAAAGACGAAATAAATTTCAAAATACTTTTTGTTTATTTGAAAATGCATTTAAAAAACAATCTATTGAGATTATATTTCAATAATGCTGTTTTATGTGAAATGAAAAAAAAGAGTTTTCGAAAATAAATATTTCTAAATTATTATTTAAATATACGTATATTTATTCATAAAAAATAAGTAAATATGACATATCGTTAATTACTTGTAAGGATAACTTTTGATCGAAACTTATGAATTGTATTTGCACTTTTACTTTTGACAGACGTTCTATCACTACCAACAGTTCGTCTACCTTGTTTCATTATCTATGGCCCGCTGAGGAGATACAAATCTTAATAGTGTTAAATAGGAGTCTTCTTAGATGTTCTAGGAGACTTTAAACCGTAAAATAACCTGTGGACACTGTTTTTTGTTTTTAAAACAACACATGACCACCATGCCGGTTATAACACCAGCACGAAAGATTTAAATACCGCTCCTTTAATATTTAGGTGGACTGTCCTCAAATGTTCAGTTGTTGAACGTGGTTATTATTGGAGCAGGACAATTTGCAATTCAATTTGTGTGGAAATTTGAAGACTTTTTCTCGCATTAAAAATCTTGGAATAGTACTACCGCATTTTTTTCATTTTTATGATCTAGCTAAATTAGTAATAATATCATATTAATATTTGTTCACATCAATTTTTACATAAGTTATTCGTAAATTAGTGCAAAAAATCTTTAATACGAATAAGCTAAAATGTTCAAACTAGGGCTACATTTGGAATATAATTTATTTGGAAAAATGAGTATCGAAGGTTGGATGGTAGTCGCAATAATAAAAGCAAATTTATTTATTTATCGATTTATAATATAGAACAACAATTTTCTGTGTTTTGAAATAATGTTGTTACTATGTTAAAGTCTATGAGGTATATATTATCGATGTCTATGTCTATGTCTATGTCTATGTCTATGTCTATGTCTATGTCTATGTCTATGTCTATATATATGTCTATGTCTATGTCTATGTCTATGTCTATGTCTATGTCTATGTCTATGTCTATGTCTATGTCTATGT
>JAUZND010003264.1:0-12359 GCA_034780555.1 Coelogynopora nodosa
ATCCTTATGTCAGATTATGGCCATTGATTATATCTCCTACTGAATGTTTTGTTTCACCTATGTATAGTTTATCACATTTTACACAGGTGATTGGATATGTATACAGTTCTTGGTAGTACAATCACCTGTGCTTTTTTATTTTAAAATTACGCTTTGACAATATTTTTTGTAATATTACCAGTATCTTGAAAAATATTGCATGTTTTACATCTTGCTCTATTATACACTTATTATTTATTTTATTGTATGTTAAACTGCTGTTATTACAATTAACAGTATTTACTTTATTCTGTTTTTACTTATAGTTTTCTTTTGAGGTTGGAGTTTTTACAGCATGCAACGATAGGAGGTTCTGTAAAAGCTTTTTTACTACTAGGATATTATTTTGCAATACAAAAACTTGTACGAATTATTTGAGGCAAGCAACGAAAGGATGGTAGGTCATAACACATAGGGAACTCGTGAATTTTCCTCGAGTTTTGTATTATAATTTAAAAGTAAATTCTTGTCTACTTGTAGTGATTCTGTAATAATTCTATATATATACATTCTTTTTGTAACCTCGATCAATAAAAAATTGCCGATAGTACTGATTTGCTCGAAAAATAGATTGAGATTTTTCTTAGCAAATGCGCCTGAGTCTATTAATTTGACTTTTTACGATACCCGATTTACAAATTTAATAAATAAATTTTATTAAAGAGACAAAGATAACAAGTTCTCGAAAACGCGTTCGGCTAAAAATATAATTTTTCTACGTTTATTTATGATATTTTTATTTCTACAGGATTCAGTAAATTCATTGTTATAAAAGTTCTACCCGACAAAATGCAAAAGTTCACATATATATTAGTGATATGATCATGGCTAACAAATGTATTTGTATCTTTGACAATTTGTTTTATTAATTATTTGAGAATGCTTTTCAGTTACATATGTAAATATATTTTATACAAAAAAAGAGTTAAGTTCCAATTAGTATCATTCGAAAAGTATATCACTTTTATAGAAATATATTTTACCTAAAGAACGAAATTTGAAATCACTAAAATCTTAATATAATTATGATCTTATTCTAGCTTTTTTACAAGATTTTAGTTTTAAATTGCAAACTTTCTTGTTTTTAACTTTGATAAAGATATATTGTACTATGGTGAGTAAACTATAGTAAAACTACGGTGTGTAATATATAATTAATTTATAAATTAGTATAATTATTACTATTTTAAGACTAAATCCTATTAAATATTAAACACATCACAAAACTGTTATTTAGACTAATTCTGAAAACTTTGTATTTCATTACATGCAAAGATACAAATTTACGCAAAAGATGTAAAACCTTTTTTAGAGTTAATTTTTACAACAAACGATTGATAATGTATCAAAATATAATATTCTATGAATCACAACACCGAGTGTTATGTTGTTCAATGCTTTCTTTAATTGTATCAAATCAGGTTATTTCTTTATCAAAATCAAGACCGCCCGCAGAATAAACCCGAGTCTGTTGCTGCAGTACATCCACTATTGTATGTAACTCTTTCCTTTGATATAAAAAAGGCTACAAAAGGTGTGGAACTCTTATAATGAGGAGACAAATATGGAGCAATCATCGCTTGGCTTTTGACATTTCATTCTGTATAATTAAATTGTTTTCAAAGCGGATGTTGGACTTGTGTGGCGCATGTCTTGAAAAATGCACATTTTGCACTTCTTATTTATAACATATAACTTACTAACTCAGTCAAACACTTAAAGTCAATTTATAGAGAATTGGTGAAATTCTATCTTTTGAGTCCATCGCATTCTTTCCAATTTTAAGAAATATTTAAATTAAATGAATTAGCTATGCATAGCAAAATTTAATTTTAATTGATACTTGAAATGTTATAATTATTTCATTTTGGCCAGTTACAAAATTGTATATTAGTCTATATCGCTCGTCCATTGGACAACTTTGATTTGTTTTTTTAAATTTAAATGGAAAACATTAATTGAGCCTGCATGGAAAATATAGAGAAAGTTCACACGTTTACTTTATAGATAACTACATAATCATATGACCGACAATATTATTAACAATATTTTTTTTACTGTTTATTTTTCCCTTTTTCCCTCCATATTTTAATTTTACAGTTTCTGAGATGAGCAAAAATTATTCATCGAGTTAGTCAATAAACTACAGTCATTCTCAGTTAAAATTTACATATATACGAAATCAATATATTTAACAGCATATATAGGTATAGTGTACATATGAATAAAAAATTCTTTAGAAAAATTTGATTTAAAAAACCCATCTTTATCACAATAATGAAACAATGTGAAACCGATTTAACTATAATGTGTGAATGTGATTGAGCCTGATGTCATGTTGTTCGTTCAGTAGCTTGAATAATCAAGTAACAATATTCTAGAGGGTTTTCAACGCAAACTTCATTCCGTCTTATAGACAAATAACAAAACAAAATTTGTTCGGAAATTTCTCCTTTTTGAAGCAAGATAATAGCTTAATGTTTTGTACAAAATTCTCCCTTTATAGCTTTGGACAGAAAATATGTGATATGGTTATTTTTAAAGCAGTTAATATAATAATTAACCTTTGATCTCAGAAAATATATATTAACCCTTCGTACGTGGAGGGGGGGGTATACCAATTTTTTTCTCAAAAAATTATAAATTTTTGATTGAACTATATAACTTACCGTATGACCCTGATTTTTTTAATCAGTGGCTAAAAACTTTTATCTAACTAAAAAATATGACAAATATAATTTCGAATATTTTTACATACCAGAAAAATGATGTCATTATCGAACTATTTTATTACCCCTGGATTTTCATACTTGCCGATGATATTAGGAGTTAAAGCTTTCAACATTAATTGAAAAAATAATGTTATCGTAAATTATATCCCTTTAAATTAAATAATAAAATTATTTATTAAAATAACCACAAATTAAAAATAATACACAAATAGCATTTTTACTACTTATAGCTTATTTATATAATTAGTATAATTATAAAAATATATCAACAAATATAGATCTTGTTATTTGGAATCACATGCAAAAAAATCAAGTCAATTGGTTGCATTGAACAAAAGTGATAGCATATATGGGTCAATATATAGCATATATGGTTATTTTCCTATAGTTTTCCTAACTGAAGTTTAAAACGTAATCAGGTCATAAAAATGATACCAATAAATTAATTATTTTGAAAATAAAAATCGCTCGACAAGTCTTTAGGATGTATCTGTATCCCAAATTTAAGTTTAATCGGATGATAAAAAGTTTGGTTTTCCAGGTTTTCCTAAAAAGTATGTCCACGTACGAAGGGTTAAAGACCTCCTTGGCTAAGGAAATCGGGTATGTATTATTGATAACTTTTTAATCACTTTTTGAAGAAGTCTATGAAAAATGTTCTATATATTATAAATATTGCAATTAATGAATTTAAAGATTTTCTCAAAAAAGTTCTGCGCTGATTTTTGAATTTAATAATATTATATTATTCGTTATAAGGTGCAAGGGTACCCATAACAGTATTGAACTATGGTTTAAAAAAATTACAGTTAACTTAAAGAAAAAATAAACAATAGAAAAAGTATCTAGACTCAGGGGCGACGAAACCAAAGGGGCCGGTAGGGCCATTGCCCGACCAACATTTTGGTGGCTATGGGGCACAAGATAGGACCTGGCCCTACTAATATTTTTCATCGCTAAATATTTGAATTGTTATGCATATTTATCTTTACATAGCTACTTTACAATAATACTTAGTTAATTAGTAGTTTCATTTGTAATTTATTTCATGCAGATAGTCTTCATTCTTTAACTATATCACGGATGGTCCAATATGAAAAAATGAGAAAAAAAAATTAAGATTTGGTCCTACCAATTACAAAATGTTTTAGCCGCCCCTGCTAGTTGAGTGACTGCGTTGTAAAATGCATCTGAAACACGAAAAATATTCATAATGTAATGAATATTGATTACATAAAAATGAAAGGAATAAATTGTATGATGTTCTCATAAAAAGCGAAAAGTCACTCACAAAAATTCATAATTAATAAAAATATCAAATATCTATGTATTTAAATTATACATTTTTTAATGATACGTAAATTAAAATGTTCTATTAATAATTACAAATTCACTTTGGTTCTTCCATTAATAAATAACTAATACAACTATTGATTTGAAACACGTTTGTCCCAATATTAAACCTATACGCTAGCGAAAACTGATTGTTTCTACTATTTACGTCAGACTGCACTAACGACGCCCCTCTGGGCCTCATCTCTGGTGAGATCACGGACCGACAACTAACCGCTTCGTCCACCTATCCGGGAGCCTGGGCACGCGAGTGTGAGCCTCGAAATGCCCGACTCTATGCCAAGGGAGTGGCGTCCTGGTGTGCCAAGTTCAAGTCCTCTTCTGAGTGGCTGCAGGTGGACCTGGGTGTTGCGGCACAGGTGAGTGTCATTGATGTTTGACGGTTTATTGAAGGTTGTCTATAATTTTAAGTGTTTAAATGACGTTTATAACTGAGGTTCTATACTATACATTTATAAGCGGGCTAAATGTATTAAAATGTTGTAAATAGTAGAGCTTTGGTATACAGAGAGCATCCATTTAAGCAACTAAAAAGTATTTTTGTGGTTAGTTGCTTTTTGCTTTTTGCTCATATTGGACGTCCAATAATAATCGGACTATCCATGGTGGAGGGGCAATTTATAATGAGAATGCTCAATTTGTTGGCTTTTGTACGCTAAATACCAAGTTTTAATCAGTGAGGACTGAAATATTGTACACATATTTATTGCGTATTTATAAGTTGTGTATGTGTCATTTTTATCTTGTCATCTTGATTTTCAACCGTGATCTATATTCATTTTGTGGAAATTATCTTTTATAATCCAGAGTTTTCCGAGTTTACTGACCTTCAGGATTGTTGACTCTAAATGAATGCTCCTCAACAATAATAATTAAATATAAAGTGGCTCCCAATTATAGGCCCACCATTTGTAATACTATATCTAAAAAAACACACACTAAAGTACATTTGCGTGCACGGAAATTATTTAGCAGCTAATTAATTTTTCAAACAAGACACTCTATGTATATATTGCTTTTTTAGATATATTTAAAAAATGATTATTTAAATGAGTTAAATGAGTTAAAGATAGTCTGGTTATTTCATTAAATACACATTAAAGTGGCAACGAAAGCTGTAATCTGTGCAACTCTGGACCGAGTTTTCCAAACGCAAGTTACATAAACTGGGCAAATAAAACTACTTTCCCTGTTAAAATCCTTAACTGGGCAGTTGAAAGAGTAATAGATAAAAATGTATTATATAGCCATAAGGTTAAGGATAGGTAGACGCCAATCAAATGAGAAAGCCGTAGATAATGTACTATAAATACTTACATTTAAATCTGTGTTATATAATAAAGTTTCATGTTATATAGTATATAATTATAGAAAGTATATCATTTTGAGGATCATTGTAGTGTTGGGGTGCGGGTGTCTAAAGCAAACACGGGAATTTCATGATCAACAAAATTGTTTTGTTCACGAAGTTGAATAGTCAAATTATGAAGTACCGCACAACCACCTTTACAAACTTTGATATATTTAATTCGGATTTCATTATGAAGAACATGAAACCTCCTTTTCATTATTCCTATTGTATGTTCTACAACATTACGAGTACGAGCATGAGCTTGATTGTAGCGTTGTTCAATTTCAGTTGTATGATTTGGTACAGGTGCCAACATGAAATTTGTGCATCCATATCCTGAATCGCCAATTAATATACCATTTCTTCTGCCATTCGCAAATTTTTTCCAATTCCAAATCTGCCTCAATATTCATTGGCCTGTACGACGAATCACAAATGATTTGTGTGTTAATACTATATATGATAACCCTGTCGATTCACGTTATATGGTTCTTTGGTCTCCTGAAGAAGAAATAATGCGCACTTGAGATACCTGTCATACCCCGCTATATCATGAAAGTTATTACATGAAAAGTAATTGTAGCTTGGAGATTGATTGGAAAATTGAAAAATTCGTTTATTTTTCGACAAAGTACAGTAATTCAGAAACATTCCGCAACAAGACAACTGACAGTTGATTTATAAACATTTACTGTATCAGCTATGACCTCTAAAAAACTTCCTGATGCATAAATGCAATACTATTAAAAATATTTCTTCTAATGTAAATGCATTATTTCTTTCGGTTCGACGTTCCAAATCGTCACGAAACATATCAACTATTCATATAAAATTAGCTTTTGAAAATCTATATCAGTTGAAAAAATCTTTCTCATTTAATTCATCTTATAGTGATATTGTTCTATCACATATTCTTCTTTGCCCAGCATTATTTTCAATAATATTTACGTTTATGTTTGCCATGAATAAAACAAGCAAATTGATTTTGTTAAAGTAGCTATATACCTACTTTAAAGTAGGCCAGTTAAACGTGCATTTTAACTGGCCAAATATTGTGTTTTTTAATTGACCTACTTATCAGAAACTCATATTTTTTAGCGGGTCAGTTAAAACTGTTTCAACTGCCCAGTTAAATTAACTGGCTTTTGGGAAACTGCGATATTTTATTATATATAACGGTACCGATATTTTTGGTATACGACAACTTTTTCGAATTATACATAAAATTGTTAAACGCGTGAGCCGGTTATTCGATTAATGAAAAGGTTTTTTTCCTGAAAAATATTTGAAATACAAATAAACCACAACCAACAACAATTTGAGTAAGTAAAACAAATCCGATGTCTATATATACGGTATAGATCTATTGAATTTGCCTTTTTAAATATTCAACTATAACTGTACAAAGAAATCAATTGAGATTTTCGCTGCGATACAAGTTGTTGACAAATAACTATAGGTATATACGGGTACGTCTATTATTATCTATTGTATATGCGTTGTGTTGTTAGAACCAATTTAATATAATTATATATATATATATATATACATATACATAATGTATATATTTGTTATACAAAGTATCTGCTTTTCAATATAAATGTATGTATATGTGTTGGAGTATTTAATATATATACAGTAGGTATGGGCGTATGCAACATAAGTTTAGTATTATACAAAGCATGAACATTTGTGATTCATATTTTTTATTCGTTTTTCTATATTAATCATGATTGTGAGTACGGTTGTGTTATCTAAAAAAAATCAAGATCTCTTGTGTAATATCTATAGACTATGAATAGCAGAACAACAAAGTAAGTTGCATTTGAAGGATCGTATAAAATTATAATTCAATTCAAAATCTTAGATATATTATATTTTTTATTTCAGTGTGATAAGAGATTGCTATAGAATATTATTTTCATATTACCCTTAAAATCAACTACCTATAATATAAACGATATCAGAATCACTTTAACAATCGGTACACCTGTTCATAATGAAAAGGTTCAAAGAGCTTCAGTTGCAAATTTCAACACAATCGATTGCACCTTTCCAAAGTAGTCATTTTTTAAAAGTCAGATATTGCTAAAATATGAGCTGATCTATGAAATTTGCTTATTTTTTTACTTTATTTCCTAAATTGACTTACCTGATGTTGACTCTTTATTTATCAGCGAAATAGTAATGTCACTGTGGTCTTTTCGTAAAAGTTTTATGTAAATCCAAAGGAGGGAATCTTTTGAAGAAAATCATTATTTTACTTATTATACAAATATTTCAAGTCAAAATTAAAATATAATACTAAAGCATCTTCGTAATAATATATTTTATATAGAAAGTGTTATTAGCGCTCGAACAGTCTTTTAATTGAAGATATTTTGTCAATCCAAAGGGTGACAACTATAAAGGAAAAACTAAATTAAGCTTTTATTCGAAAGAAATCAATAAGGAAATTAGATAATATAATAAATGATTAATATATACAGAGAGAATATATACGTAGAGAACACACATTTGAGAAAACTACATTTTACTTTCAATGTAAAAGACATCGACATATTCCAAATTTCGCTTGGGTGCTTTTCGAATCCTTCTCGAATTAGGTGATTTTTTAGAATTAGAAATACTAATATTTTCTGTTTTTGATGCCTGAAATATTTTTTTTGCTGGACACTTGCAACCAAATTTTCTAAACGTAATATGGTGTCTTATGCATATATATATAATGTTTATATATATCCATCATTTCGTGTTTATAATTATTTTTAAAATAATTTAACCCGAAACTTTTTAAATTTTAAATTTTAAAGTTTTAATCAATTTGTTTACTATTCATGTTAGTTCAAAAACATTGGTTTAAATTGTGCTATTTTTATTAAAACCTAAATTAAACTTAAGTAAAAATTAACAGGAATACAATTTATAATTAGTGAACAAAAGAATTATAACCAAATTGAGGCTTTACTAAACATAGAACTTATCCATATGAAACATAGGCGTATAGTAAACAGATAAAGTTACAACAAGTATTAATATAATCTACTATACAATACATCTGAAGAATATACAGAATCAATAATAATATGAGAAGGATTTAGTGAGTAGCAATTAAATAGGTACAAGCGTAGCAAAACACATATAATATTGTTACGTAATAGAACAGTGCAACCATCTTCTAAACAATTAGTTCATCACAGCCTCATTTAAATAAATGTGATCAACGTGATAAAGAGAATAGTAGATTTTTGAAACTAATAAGCTTAATTAATTAGTCAAAATGAGTATTTAATTTCTTTCATTGCAACTTTCACTTTACTTCAAATCACTATCTACATAAGCTATTAAAAAACATATTAATTATTAATAATAATTAAAATTATTGCGTTTTTTTGTTAAACACACTTGAAACATATAAAACATGTGGGAAGTATATATAGGCAATGCAAAACTGCAACATTGATAATTGGTCCAACGAACTTTTAAATATTTTTAGGAGATAAACACAAAATGATGAAATAAATTAGAAACTTTTCGAGTTTCAAAAATTAACGAGTCTGACTATACTGCATTGATTTAAATGATTTTTTAAAGTTCAGAATTTAAACAAACACACATTTTCAAGCAACACATTTTCTGTATAATTAATGTAGGTAGCGTAGTAGTCGATTAAAAATGTTAATCATAAGTTATAAAAAAAAACGTTAAGTTTATAAATTTGATGTATAAAAAATATACACAAAGAAAGAACATTCCTATCAACAATATTATTGTCATTTCATCAAATTAATTGTACAAGGTACACTCTATTATAGTGTCGGCTAAAATATTTCCGCACCACCCATGAAAATATTAAAAACTAGATGTCTATTGTGTATGTTTATTAAATAGTAAATACTATAATATTTATTACAATATATTACCTACACTATCACACCAGAACCAGCATTAAGTAATGATGAATGATATCCAACATTTACTGGAAGTTTTTCTTAGATCATATATATCTACCAAAAAAAAGTAATATTATATTTAAAACGTGACTGACCAAAATGTACATATATGTAATATATATCGCTATCTGCAGTACAAAATAGTTTGATATAATAAATTATTAGTTAAAAATATCATGAAACACATGAATTAAAAGTAAACTGCTAAAAAGTAAAATATTAAAAAAATAAAAAAATTGCTCTAAAAAGAAAGGATAGCATATTAAACCGATTAGGAATAAGATATACTTTTAAGTCACGGTTACTCTTTGTGTTAACCATTTAAGGGGGCACATAAATCTGACAATAAAGATTAAAATAATTAATAAAATAGCTTTTAAATATTGATTAAAATACGTTTTTGAACTTTCCAAAATACTGTAAAGCTTTATAATACAAGGTGTATCGTATAAATACAGCACAGCAGTCATTTCGTGATAAAACGTACACAATTCCATTAGATCACACTGTTAGTGCAGATATAAAGTGACAAACTAAAATGTAATTACGGATTTGAAAGCATTCTGCACATGCATATATACGCTTAGTCTGCTTATAACAATAAAAAGAATCTGTGTCGACCTTTTCATGTTGCATCAGCTGCTGCATATCAAACTATTTTACTGCTACAGTATTTTCGCTGTTCAGTTTGTTTCAACACTCCACGAGGCATGAAAAGACAAGTTTCAACAAACAGATGGACTATAAATGTTTTCACCATGGAATAAATTGGAGGGTCGAATGAATATGTTACATTTCTATACCTACATTTTCATTGCATCATATAATATGTCATGGTTACTTTTAAAAGTCGAAATGTCCTGTATTGTGGTTACAGAGTCATAATTACTTTCAATGTATACAATATTTATTTCGAAATATATCTAATGATATATTCGCAACAAATAGAAAAAGTAGATTTATGCATATATTAAGATGTAACTAAATAATGTGATGAATAAGTATTTCTGAATAACAATTCTCTAACTAGGTGTATTGTAGAACGGTGCAGTTGTCCATAAAAAGCCAGGGTTAAGTAAATATTTTCAAATTCACTTTTACGAAGTTTAAAAATATTTATAAATATAATTTAATCTGAATATTTTATTTCATATTAAACTAAGATATGTATACGCAATGACTATTTAAACAAAACTACAAATATGTCTAAACATAAAACTATACAACTTGAACATATTGTACAAAAATTAATTGGTTTCATAAGTGAATTCTTTTAATTGTAAATTTACCGTTGCACTTGTGCCACAATGAATCATTGTTATTCAATAAATAACTAAGCCAATTTTAAGTTCTTCTGCATTATATTTGAATTCTTTTTTGTTCAACTAATGAGCTACGTTAAAATTAGTTCTATTTTAAATATTAACAAAATTTATAACAAAACAGTACTTCAAATCTCGAAGACTCATATTACCTCATATTTTCAAATTATGCTATTGTTAAACTTTCCTGTGTATTAATTTCAAATTATTATAGTAAGTTAACTTATACAGTCACTTGTCTGTCCACTCTTCTTCTGGACGGAGCCAGTTTATCCATCCTGTACATAATTAATCATGATGCCTATCTCGACACTTAACTCGAGGTGTAGTTAGTATTACATACTGTGGAAATATTCAACCCTGAGTGTATAGTAGGCAGAAAGAAGATAAATGGACCATGGCTATGTATTGTAGGTTGCTTTCCGGTATATAAAGGCACTAAGGTCGACAGCCAGCTGATGACGTCGCGGCGTCAGTGTCTCACTTCTCTTGACAAGACACTGACAGGCTCCTCTTGAGACCAACACTCAGAAGTGTTGATGCTATTGTAGAACTCTTCTTTTTAACAGTCGATAGAAATGTGCTCCTCGCACTGTTTATTGTGACGACCGTCAGCTTTGCCGGGTGGGTGGAGGCCAGTGTTGTTATCTCCAGTTGGGATCGCGTGTTGCTTGGCTGGGGTAGGAGGAGATGTATTGTTGAGTAACACTTATATATATTTTATTGTATTTTATGAGTATCATACTATATGGATGCGCAGTGACCTTTGGTTTGGTGAAGTTAATTGCGCGTTTCGTTAAATACGGTTATTTCATCATACAAATAGATATTCATTTATCAGATTGTTGAACTTCTATGTATTACAATCATGGAGAATATATATAACAATATAGATATTATGGTTTGGGATTTCGCTCTCACAAAGTAAAAGAGAAAATGACACAAATCTGAGTAGAGAAATTAAGTTTTTGATTGAATGATATATTATATGACCGTGATTTTTTACTCGTTGGCTTAAAATACTTATATCTAACTACAATTATAACAGATATAATCTCGAATATTTTACTTTGTGTTTTTATACTTGCCGATGATATTAGGAGCTAAAACTTGCAACATTATTAGAAAAAATATGATTATCTATAAACATCGTAAATTATATACATTTAACTCGAATAATAAAATTATTTATTAAAATAACCAACAATTAAAAATAATACTCAAATAGAATTTATACTACTTATAGCTTATATTTATATGTAGTATAATTATAAAAATATACACATAAATATAAATCTTGTGATCTGGAATCAGATGCAAAAACAATAAAGTCAATTGGTTGCATTAATCAAAAGTTATAGCATATATAGGTCAATATATAGCGCCATATATAGGTCAATATATAGCATATATAGGTCAATATATAGCATATATAGGTCAATATATTGCATATATAGGTCAATATATAGCATATATAGGTAAATATATAGCATATAATATGTCAATATATAGCATATATAGGTCAATATATAGCTTAGTGCTTACTTATTATTATTCACATCATGTGGTTTTTGCTGGTGGATATCCCCGAATTACTACCTCTGATGTT
>JAUZND010003265.1:0-33229 GCA_034780555.1 Coelogynopora nodosa
AATAATTATGTTTTGCACATTTTTTACGGTATCTAGTTATATCACGGGGCTCAAGTATATATATTGAAAGTATGTACAAATAATATAATAATTATTTTATTTAACCACAATTTTGTTATTACAAACAATAAGAGCGGAAAGAAAATAAATGAAGATGAAACCAAAATATTATACAACGTAATACGAAGCAGTACAAATAAAATGATATATATATATATATAGTCATATTATTTATTCAATATACAAAAATAAAATGTATGTACATACGTATAAAGTAAAGCATAATATATTAACTAAAATAGCTCTGTTTTCAGGAGAAGGAAAAAGAAAGAAAATGTTTCAATTCAAATTTTATGCATTAGAGTTGTAGTTTGTAAATCATTTTATACTACTAAATAACCGTTAAATTGCTAAAAATGAAAAAATGAATAACTTTTTTTCCCAACGACCGATTTTTATAGATTTTGAATATGATAAATAGACTACTATTATCTATCGAATAACGTTGAAAAAGCTTTTATTGCAATTTGTTTGATGTCAAACCATAAAGTGACTGGACTATTAGTTGTTTCCACTACATTCATAGTATTGGAGGTTGAGTTAATGGTACTGCTGTTCTGATGGATGAGATTAATTTTTTTAACAATGGCCGTGGCGTCGGCTTGTGTTCCTGGTTCCAGTTCAAGAAATTTGAATCGGGTGAACTTGCATTGAATACCTACCCTGAATTGATTCACTACCATACTAGTAAGTCTTGGGTATCGCCGTCAAGATTTTAATAAGCTTTTCTCAACATGATGGCGAGTGCAAAGCAGTATGCGCCGACTGACTCGTCATTTGTCTGTTTTCTCTTTTTAAATTTCATCTGCAATTCTGTGGGAGATTCTATTCCCAACGACTCTTTCAGTCTCGGAATGATTACTTCAAAATCATCCTGAACTTCTCTCTGTAGGATTTGAATATTAAAAATGTTTTGTTATCTGTTAGGAGACGCTAGGAGATGAATTTTTTGAGCATCGGTCACTCGCATCGTCCGGCAATAATTTTCGAGTCGCTATAACCATGTCTCAAAATGATCTTTATCGGAATCAAATGATTTAGGCGGTTTAATACAAATTGGTTGATCTACAGCGTTCGGTTTATTCGCCATCTGTTCTAGTTCATTAATACATTGTTACTATATTTTACAAGGGGGAAGAGGAAAATGAAGACAAATCAACCATCGAAGATGCCGACGACAAAGACGAAGAAGGCGAGAAGAAAGATGGCGGTAAAAAGAAGGAGAAGATAAATATAATATAAAAAGAAAATAGAAAATAGAAAAGATAATATAGAAAATAAAGAAAAGTATTGATTCTAACTTTAATTACGAAATATTTAAATCAAAAACAACTATTACGCTTTTTAACGGTAATATTATTAAAGAAGCAATATGAGACGTTTAAGCAATTATATTAACGTTTTTATTTATATACTACGATTAGATTACTTTATATATTGAAACACTTATTTATTAATCAATATTATAACATATATATTATTACTATATTATAAACTATATTAATATCAAAAATATATATAAAGATTAAAAATATATATTATTACTAAACAATTTATTAGTTATCCTTTGGATTTTATTTTATATATATTAATACATTAAACTGTAAAATGGGTACATTTTACTATTTTAATTTTAATACGTATAAATACATTGTACCGTACCTGTTTTTATTGTTTAGAAATCTTAAATGGTTAAATATGGACAATTAAGAAAGTGTGTAAGTGTTAAAAAGGATGTTTATTTTTTTTGAGATAAGGTTGTGATCAGAAAGCGTTATTAATGTTCAAGCAACACACAATATAATATCGTTTTAATTATTAGATAAATGTTAAAATATGCAACCAAAGTATAATATAACAATGTATAACACTAAAACAAGAATGGTGTAGTTAAAATCCACAAGTACAATTTGAAATAACAGTAAATAAATACAAAATGTTATAAATAAGTTTTAATATTATCTATGATATCAGTGAAAAATCGATTCTCATTTTATTTATGTAACTTTTTATCCTATTGTATAATTCATATGTTTCTTGAAATAATTAACTCTTATTATTTCACTTCAATTCAGTTTACTTCCAGTTTTACTAAAGTTACTCTATTTTTTAATTAACTTATAAATGAAAACAGGTAACAATTTAAACAAAATATACAGCTTTTAATATAATGGCGATGTTATATGAATAGCAGCTCTGTATAATAACAGAATTAGTACGTTTTAAAAATATTATTTAAGAGGCAAAGAAGTGTAAATGTATCAAATAGTGGAATGTCCGTGATGACACCCAACAGTATCAGATCATAACCTCCATGGGTAGAGCGTAAACAAAGCAACATTGATTTGTGTAATTTTGAGAAAATACCACAAATACAAATAATGTAGGACGGTTAAAGTGATCGTGGGACTTGTTAAAGGTATTATGCATAAATTACGTATTATGGATAAATTACTGTCTTACATAATGAAAGCATATAAAGTATAATCAATTACAATAAATAAATAAGTAATCATCTGAATAAAATCAAATATTTAAAAATACACTTATTATTAATAAAATATGCAACTATATCACTAATCAGTAAATAAACCAACATTTTGAATTAAAAAAAATAAAATATAAGTTATCACTGAAATGTATTTGGTGGGAAGTGTATCCTGTACCGGGCAGGATTCATAGCGTTGTTGACAGCACGGTTGACTAAAAGGAAGAGTAAATTATTTTTTGTTCAAATGCAAAACACCATTAAATAGTATATTTTTACAAGATTTGCAAATATTATTCCCTAGGTGGACCAATAAATATGGACATAAAATTATGTTTCTACATAATTTAGGCAAATATATAACATATAATAGTTTTATTATTATATAATCGTAGTACAAATAATGCACAGCTAGGCGATGCCGTAGATCAAAATAAATGAACTACAATAAACTCCTGTACAGTTTGAATCAGAATTTCAATCCGAGTCAACTAATTATATACCTTACTATAAATGTATAATTTAAACAATAATTTATACCCTTCGAAAGTTCAGAACCTGAAATTATAAAAAATAAAAATACCAACAGTGTATCTATAGCTTAATTGAAATAAATCATTTTAAATATAAGCTATTCTTTTCTAATGGAGTTGTCTATTTTCCAAGGAATATCCACAAAGTCGTCAAGACTTTTGATTAGATAATCAGTCTTATACTGAAAGTGGAAATTCCTCATGTTTCATCTTTACATTTACTATTTAGATTTATGCGGTATAATATTGACTGAAAATATTTATTGAAATCATTATATATAATAGATGATTACATTTTTGAAGAAATGTTGATGCCATACCATCTTGAAAGATGAAGGCTTTTGGGTGGTATATTCAAAACTCTTACACAATTATGTGAAATGATAATGGGACTGTTCTATGTAACCTCAGTAAATTCAAATTTAACTTAAAGAAAACTTGTACAAGTATAGGCTATAAATTATTTCAAGATAATTTTATATTAATAATTAAATAGTTTTACAAAATTAACGTTTGAAATCTATGTTAACCTCGTGTTAGAAATGGTGGTCAATAGAATGAAAAATGTCAAATAATCAGTTGGTGTAAAGTTTTACTAGTTGAATATGTGTTTAACATTGTTGTACTTTTTTTAATTGTTGTACATTTGTTGTACATTTGTTGTACATTTGTTGTACATTTGTTGTACATTTGTTGTACATTTGTTGTACATTTGTTATACAATTGTTGTACATTTGTTATACAATTGCTGTACATTTGTTGTACATTTAGTGTAAATTTGAGATGTACATATTATACAGTATTCATCAAATAAACTAAATTTGGGTATATTTATTTGTGTCTATAATTGTACACTTGAAATAAAGATGCAATATTATATTGATACATATTATGGTTACGTTACATAGATACGTGATGTGGCGAATTTGACAATTAGTTCAATGGACATGTTATTTGTATAATTTATCATTTACAATTGACGAATAGAACACATGTTATTCTGAAGCATAACTAACAATAGTTAAATTCAGTTATTAAAAGGAAAAATTGTTGACCGTTATAAGGTACCAACATGTACGCGTGGTATACATATAATATCGTAAATATTGAAGGCGCTTAATAAAACTCGATCATTTCACAATATATGTAATTAATTGTGATTAAAAAGTGTGAATACCAAAATTCTGTTTAAATTGTTTAAAATTATTAAAAAGTGATCATTATGATTCCTATTAAAAAACGATGGTGACATTGTTGCAAAATAGTACTGGAATCCTAGATATGGATTGTTTGTTTATTCTTATACCGGAAAGAAAGAGACAGTGAATCTATTTTGATTAAATCTATGACTCGAATCATCAAATCGTACATTAAACGGTATTAGAATTAAAACTTTTAGTGAATATTTTGAGGCTGCATTTACAATTTTTCAGTATTACTGAACTGTTGGTTTATAAATGTATGCTAACTTTATCCTTTTTTATTGAACATGAAATATATTTATTACAATTTTTTTCGTGTTTTAACTAAACAAATACAGGTTAAAAAAAATATATATATATACAACACATTTCAGACAGACATCCTAATTTGTATTTTAAATTAATGGAACTTACATCGAAACGACCGCTGCAGACTTAACAAATAACTCAGAGCTGAAGATCACAACATGGTCACAATGGCCACACCTATGAGGGCCCGCTGACGGCAACCCCGATAATCAGATTCTTCAAAACTGTCGGAGAATCTGAAACACTGGTTGCTGAAACAGGCATTGGTGTATATAACTGATAGCCAAAAGCTAAGGCAATATTAGCTTCAGTTCAATTAAGTATGAACTTATCAGCAACAATGAGTAGAGAGAGAAAAATCCTATGACTGACTACTCTTCTGCCGACACGACTTAAATATTTCATAATTAATTTATTGCATAATAAAATGTAATGCAAATGGTTTTTAAAATATTTTCAGATAATATTTATGTTTATCTTACCAATGAAATAGATGTAGAAACAACGCTATCATAATATAGTTTTAAACAGTACAGTATGTTTTAAGGTGGGAAAATTCAAACAATATAATTAAAAAATAAGACTTTCATATAAAGACTTATATATAGTACATGGACTTATATTATAGACTTATAAATATATAGACTTTTACTTTGATATATTTATTTATGTTTATTTTTTAATTGTTTAATATAAACTGAAAATAGACAATATTTGTCATGCAAAGCAATCTTTTCCAAAGCGTTAGAAAAGTTCCCCAAGTATCGCACTGCAAGCAGTCAATCAGGCAATGGGTCAATTTTTAATAACCAGCAAGCCCGTTGAAAACTCTACAGTAGAACAAATATTTATATAGTCGATCTTGGATGGCGGTATTCTCGATATTACCACTCTACAAACTCGTGTCAAGACTGCGGTCAAAGTGATGCGAGGAAGTCAGCCAGTTTTTGGAGCACGTGTCGTTGTCACTGTTGAAAAACTTGGTGGAGTCGAAAGTAACTTTCAACTGTTAGACACTAATAGTTTAGGTAAGTTATTATCAACCACATGATTTTTAACATTTCCTTTTTTTAGATCCATTCACATTTAAAAATGTCTATTTCAGATGTAAGGATATTTCTTGTGGTATTTGATGCTGATCATTTTGAAGAAATTAAACATAACAACTATTATAATACACACAATATCTTTTTTTAGTGGATGTTAAATCCCAACGATAATAACAACATAAACGCAAATATATATTTTACTTATGATAAGGTAATATCTTTTTATATTAATGCTTTCACAACCTCCATACCTTTATAAGATTTATATAATATGCTAATGTATATGCTAATATATACTGTAATATATATATACTTTATAACTTTACTGAATTGTGATTTGAGATTAACTTCATATTTATTACAGCAAAATATGATTCCATTAATTGCAGTATCTCTCAATTTTGCAGTTTTATTTTGCTTAATTGACATATTCGACATTCTTTACAATTTCTAATAAGAACATTTTTATGGTTTAGGAATAACTTATAAAAAGAAGTGATTTGGGGTTGTGTCGAGGAGTCTCTTTTTTGTATTAGATAAAACTAATGATTAATTTTTAATTACTGTTTATTTTTAAATCGTTTTCAAATAGATAGTAAATTTTTTTACATAATTTAAAAATACATAAATTATAATCTTCTAAAATTCATAACTGAGTAATTAACTGAGCAGAATAAATACAGGTTGAAATAATTACTCATGATTAGGCTACATCAAATAGATAAATTCGCAACATTGAAATATGTTCCAATTAAGGATTCATGTTAATAATAGATTTTTAATTACTTTTAATTAATTTTAATTACAATTTATTATAAAGTAAATTTGTAATTTTTCTTTAACTCAAAAACAAATTTAATTACGAAAGCACATTTTTAATAAAAGCTATTGAAAATGACAGATTTAAAAACAATACATTTAAAAAAGCAAGTATATTAAACAACAAATAAAAAACATTTTATTGTATAAATATTTGTATTAATACTTTTATGCATAACTGTAGCCTACATATTAAGTATGTACGTTATAGCATACATTGTATGTATATGATACATCTCATTAATCATTAGTACTAACATTTTAACATTGATAGTTATATTAATGCCTGAACCCTTCTGAACCCTTTGATCTGCGGATCGTAAGTGAATTAAGGAATTGATTGTGAGCATTGCTCAGTACTTATTACGGGCAATTATTTTGCTTAGTTCTTTCTGGTTTCGAGCCAAAAAAACTTTTTTATTTGAAATTGGGCATTGAAAGACTATAATTAATTTACAAAAAGACAACAGTTAGGTCAATAAATATTCCATTAATATAAAAACATTAACATAGTTTGATAAATTTAGCCGTATACGAAACAAATTTGAATGTTACACGGACACTGTATATTGTATACACCTTGGCAACATCTTATTTATAAAAATTGCCTATTTGCCTATCAGCCGATCGAGAAGAAATTTGTAATTTGAGTTTTATTGACCTTAATACATGGATAAACTGATCCATGAAACGAATTGGATATAGCTTAGTTTCTTGTTTTCCTTTTGAAAGAAAAATAGAAACATATATCTGAAATTTTAAATTATATTACAATTGTGATGCGATCTTCCAATCGGAATTAAATTTGTTGTTCTGCGACTCATATTTCCGATTTCGTTATATACAAAGCGCTATCCTTTCTTTATACTAACATCGATGACAGTTCTAACATGCCTAATGTCTATATCATAAAAATAAATTGCTAGAGAAAGTTTTAAAAAATTTACCAAACAGATTAAACTTATTTCTGTTTTAGACGCTGACACGATTAAATATAATGGCTACTATTCAGGGCATGTTCTGGGCTCAAAGCTAAATATGATTGGTGTTTACAGTTTGGGAGCACACATTTGTTAAACAGATAACAAAATTAAGTTGCATAATGTGTACAAACAACTTAAGATTAACATTTAGAGTTACATTATATATCGTCTTAAACCATTTCCGTTTTACCCCGCTACGCACAAACTGCTTTCAAAGCTTTTTTCGAATATTTAAATTCCAACATTACGAGATATATGCATAAATGCAACCATGTATATATTTTCATGGATGTTAGATAAGTTATTTATTAAATTAATTGATAATGTATTTAAAACATAGGGATTTCCATTTTTAGATTAATTATTGTTTATTTCTTTATCACTTCTCTTCAATAACTCTTATAGCAACAAACAGCGAAAGCTTTGAACGTTTCCACAGCATTGGTACTCTTAAAGTGAACCAATTTGATAGTCCCGCTGTTGGCGATGATGGTGATGAGGGAACAGGTGATTATTTTATGTTATTTGCTCAAACTATTAGAGATTTGTGAGATCATGATGCCGGAGTAAACATTTCGCTTAATATATATTTGAATACATTAATATGATATTACATAATTGTATAATATAAAGATATACTTCTACTTTTATCTTAAATTGACCGGAAATGGAAGTAGATATTATTTGTTTTGGATTTACTGATATATTTATTTTAAAATAGCGTCATTAACCCTTTTCATTGTTGCATAATCTATGTATGAGTAATATTGTATAACTAATAGTGTTGCCATAGATTAAGCATATCGCATATTTTGGTTCGATATTAGTTTTTATTAATATGTACATAAATTTAATAAGAGATATCTATATTGCACATTAACACAATGTTCTTCCATGACAAATACAATACTAAATTATTCTATGATAATTACATTTCTCAAATACTGGATATCAAATCTCACCCAGGTTTTCTTTTCAAATTGGCTTGTTATATTATCAGGGAAGTCTTTTAATCTGACAAAATTTCCGTCCTATTTATCAAAAATGGGTTATCTGAAGTGTGGAGTTTCATAGTATTATTTTTCTGTCCATATTCTTACATTGAATGACCTAACAAAATAATCCAATTATTTAGCTATATATACAGAATTTTTCCAGAGTCAAATTTGTCAAAAGTATAATTATTGATCCCCGAAAGTATAGATATATTAATCGTATTGTTTTTGTGTGGTATATTTAGAATACAATTTCGATGTGTTGGTCAATTTGTTTACAGCTAACCGATATGAAATTCTGGTCTCCGAATGTTGAACGAAATGGATCAACTGATGCGTATGAACTTGGATACCAAAAAATTTAACCAAAGTGGACTTTAATTCCAGAAAATGGGACAATTCAGATAAACAGCAATAAAGTAACTTATCTTTATAAATCCTATTTTACTTGTATCTTAATAGATTCAACGTTTTGAATTATTAGCATTCCAAATATACGATAACCGAAAAATGGTGTAATACTTATACCTATCCGTTTTTATTATATTATGCTGAAATATTTAAAATGAATTTATTCATACCTTTTTTACATTACACATATATTCCATATACATACAACTTATATTTTGTTAATATCATATTATGTCCTATGTTTCGCAAATTTTCAATAACGATCTAACAGTCATTATGCAAGTATTTATATGCTTTTACTTGTTAAAAAGAAGACGGCGAATTAATTCATAATTTGTGTTTTTTTCAATGTTATTGATAAAATATAGATATCTAAAAGTTTATCATGTTTCGTTAAAAAAATAACGATTCTCCATAATTTTTTTGCTAATTTGACTTGAAAATGTTACACAACTCATTGTAGCTTTTTATTAAATTAAAGCTGCCATATTTATACATCATTTTAATATATTGCAAACAAAAACAACTAAGCATAACACAATTATGCAGGGTGTCTGATTTCTTGCTACCTATACAAAAATTCGGATTAATTAGTAAATTATTGGTAGGTACTTAAAATTTAGTAAACTAAAAATATACGTGATACACATATTATACCTGTTTATACGTAAATATGAAAAGCATTATTTTTGTTTACAGTATTAATTACACTATTAAATAATCTATACTCATAAATAATCTCCCAAATAAAATAGATTAATTGACAAACTAATACGCTGGCAATTAAATAATGTATTAAGATTGAAACATGCACATTGTATACTATAGTAGAAAATAATATTTAAGTGGAAGCCAATACAAGCACGTACGTACAATGTAGAATAATTAAGCTAAACATACAAGCGAAGAGGCCGATTGCATTTGTACAAAATTGAGTCTATACATTAACTTTGTCGAATAAATATCATTTTCAAATACAAACACCAGGTCACAACACACTGAATTAATGTATTCAACGAGTGATAACTGGTATCACAGCAAATAATGATAGGGAGCAATGTCTGACAAAAAGCATAGAATTCAGAAAGCAAATCAAGCGGCAAAACATGTTCATTAACACTAAATTGAATACGAAGATAAAATTAACTTAAAGTAAACACCTGAAAATCAACACATAGTTACAACCCGTTAATGTTGAAGAAATTATGGCTAGTTTACTTTGATTATGTACATGTTGGGATACATTATACTATTTAAGAAATATAAGCTATACATAATAAACCCACACCGAACGTTGAAAATAGTTGTATTAAATAGATGTCGATAAAAACTAGCTTCGGAGTAAATAGAACAACATCCAGACATCCACATGACTTGAGAATAATTTATGATTATAGTTTCTTGTTTATGAAGTTTAATTGAGATAGGTGACAGTATTTATTATATCTATTTCAATCCAACTGTAAAAAGGTACACACATAATACAGCATACTGATCAGAAACGCACGGACACCTAATATACACCATTAATTTGATTGAATTGTTCTGAAGCAAAAAAAGTATTACATTCACGCGAAATTAATAAAATACACATAACAGAAAATAATATAATGTCATACAAGAATCGACACATAAAACAGACGTGATTATAAAAGGTAATGAATGATAAGGACGTACAGTCAGTTCATTGCCACGAAATGCTACGATGGCGTAGCAGATTTGAAAGCGCTAGATATTGTTAAAATAGAGGCCAACCATAATTTTATTTGAATATTACCAGTGCCTTATTAAATAATTATAGTAAAGTAGAATGGTCACACACATTATTTGCAACAAATATTCCAATAAAATTCATTTCACAAAACGAAAGTGAGCACGCACGCTTAAATATTGTTATCAGAATAAATAGGAAAAACACAAATATACCATTTAGATTTGAGTGAAGAAAATATTCATATTTATGTAGTGTTTGCTACTACGCAAAAAATATTACTAACAATAGTGTTAAATGCCAAATAAGTTTACATTAACACATGAAAGTTAGCGTTTAGCAAATTAGTTCAATTTTATATATAATTTTTATAAATATATAATTTATATATAATTGAAAATATGTTAATTCAAGCACCAACTTCTAACAATAAATTATAGCTAAATTAAGTGGTGAAAAAAAACTAAACTAGAAATTAAATGATCAATGATTTAATCCTCAGAATAGTATGGAGAGAACTGCACACGTTAGAATGAAATTAGTTGAATTTTTAATGAACAAAATGCAGGGTCATGGGAAAAGAGATGGAGAGACCAAGTGAAAGTGATTGAATTCAGTTTTTATTTCCCCGTTGGCTCGTTGATACGGGGCGTATTGGCATGATCGATTACCCGAATGAAACATGTCTGCCGTGTAGGAGGGGGACTGGTCAGACTTTTGGAGGTCGAGGAGAAGCGGAACTGGATAACACCTAGAGGTGGGAAGAACAGATGGTGGACGGGAGATCAGGGATTACCAATTAGAGAGATCAGATTATAAAACAATGTATTAGCGTAATAGTAATAGCATTATCTCTAAATACATCATTCTAATAATAACTATCCGTTCTGTGCTGTATTGATATTATTCAGTATTGAATATTTCCAAACTAAGAAATCGATTTTTTATTACACGCATTAAAACATGGCAGGGTTGTAAAATCATAATAATATAATATCGCAAATATCTATGTATTACTGTTGATTTAAAAAATCTTATTTATTCTCAGAAAGTGCTTAACATCGAACTAAAAGTAAGTTTTCGCAAGATAAAATTGAAATATACAAGCGCATTACCAACGGGAAATTTAAGGGTTTTAAACAAAAATTAAGTACAGTATTTTCAAAGTGAATGTAGATTATTTTTATTATGCGTTGCGACGTTGATCTTTAACAGTGTTGTTTTTGTTATTACTTTATTGTTTATTTGATGGATATCTTCATAAATAGATACAAAATTAATAATTTAGAGTGCTATACATATAAATAACTAAATATTATTTTAATGTTAAAAATATACGTAAATTGTATAAATAACTAAATATTATTTTAATGTTAAAAATATACGTAAATTGTTTTTTGGAGAGCTTATAAATAGTACAGAACTGAGCTTGTGAAATCTCTATTGTAAATAAAAACAAAGAAAAAATCCGACTTTCTAAGTTTCGATAATTAGTGAGTCACTATAATATTTCTATTTATTACAACTAAGGTTTAAAAACATCTATAAATTCTGTTCATTATTAGTTTTCATATAGAGTGGTAAATTCCACCGCTTTTATGAAGCATTAAAAAATATATACTTGCAAATTTTCCAGTACTTGTCAAACAATCAAAACACGTATAAACTTACTAAATTTTAAAATACTAAAACTATTATTATTATTTACTTAACATCAATTAAAAAAATATATCAAAGTTGGTATATAGTATATTAAAGTCAATATCATTACTTCAAATTTTAATTAATTTAAACAATTTCTAGCTATAAGGATTTTGTTCCAAATTTAAGTTAAAGAATAGAAATATAGCTAGTAATTATAAAAATATAAACAAAACAAAAAAGTTATAATAAGGATACTAGTAGACTAAGACACATAATGATTCTGTGGATATATAAAACACCCGAATCAATTCGAGTAATTGTCTGAGTTTACATGCTTTTTTTAAACAGATTTCTAACATGAATGGATATTGTTAACAAAAATTGTTAAAATGGATCATCAAACAAATCTTAATTTTGTTCTCCATCTCATGATCATGGTTTAGATCTGATTTGGCAAATTACAATGGGATGGAGTTTCATTATACGTAGTTAACAATACCGTGTTACCATGACATGAAAAATACAACATTTGACCCCTATAAGCTAAATCTGGAGTGCGTGTGTGAGACTCACCTTGACAGCAGTATCCTGCACGGCAGCAGCATCATGTCTCCCCTGGGCGGCAACAGCAGGTCTCAATCTGCCCCCAGCACCACCAACGGCAGTGAGTGAGGTGACCCCAGGCAACGCCGGCCGGGCACTCTTGGCCACCTGCCAGGTCCCCCGACTCTGGTGGGCCAGCTGGCTCCAGGGTTGTTGTGCCTGTCCTATCCCTACACCCCCGGGGGGGCTCGGCAACTGGTGTACTGGAGGGGGAACTGGCACGTCCCGGTCTCCCTCAAGCAAACTCTTGAGTAGTTGAGTGGAGCCTCGCATCAGTCCCCTGCGGGAGAGGTGTAAGTGGCCGTTGAAAATTTAGTACATGTTTAGTACAAAATTGTAGTACACTACTCATTCATGGGTTCATACAACTTTTTCTTGATTAATTTAAAGGGCTTATCGTGATTTTTTAATATCAGAATTTTAATACCCTCACAATGATTAATTTCTAAATTTCTCATTTTCTGTCTAACAAAATAAACTGAAAACTGAATGACATTTTCAGGGAATTATTATATATTATTATTATGACATATTGTGCAAAAAATACAAAAATATAGAAACAGTGGTCGTTATACTTTTATCTTTAAAAAAAATTATCATTTTAAGAGTTAAAAAATTGGGAATAACAAAACAAAATGACACACCACAAGTTTTGCAATTTGTTAAATGCATATTTGAAGTAATTACATTCATATATTACAAATTATATTGTAATCAATATATTTTTTAAAATTTATTGAACATAAGTGATTGGTTATGAACATATTGGTTATAATAACATGTATATTTCCATAGAGTAAGAACAAGTAAGATACAACAAATAAATAAATTATCATGATTTGCATGACAAAATAATATAGAAAACTGAAAAAGTTTGCTCTGAAGAATACTTTATTGCTTTTTCTACAAAAATAATAGAAGTTTAAAAATTAAAAATACACCTAACTAGAGATAAAAAAGACGACAATTTTTTATATAAAATAAATAATTTTCATGTGAATAATAGTCATACTCGCAAAAGTTATTTGTTCTAAGAATTTTCAAGGTCTTGAATGAAGAGATCCATGTGTCTCTGCCTACGCCAGAAATTTTATTCGGAAACAAGTCTTTCAATAAATTATTCGTATGTGCACTTTTTATGCAGTAAAATTAGGGAATGCTTTATCTTGCATACATAATCTTTACTTATATGATTAAATTTAAGGAATTCGATATACGCAATAGGCTAATATCAAATCAGTGCTGCCACTTGATATAATTAACATTATAACGCAAAACATAAAATAAAACGTTCAGACCAAAAAATAGTTATTTACTTGAAAAAGAGACAATCTCGTATGTAAATTAATAATAATAAAAATATAAGTTTTCTATTATGACCAAATAATATAGTAATAGCATCAATATCGTCAACTATTTTTTAGAGTGAGGATTATTGTCGCTCGCTCTATATTTTTTGATCATGACGTACTATATTGAATGAAAAACAAGTATTTGTAAAATATCATAGTAAATATACACAAAACATATTGGATCGGCTGTATAGGGATCAAGAATCTTATATTGGATTTAGGGGTTTAATAGATATTTTTCATAATTTTTAATAATATATAAATGAAAAGTTTAAAAAATAAAGTAATATTATATTTATATTTATATAAGGTTGCAGTTTACTGTTCACAATTTTGTGAACAGTTCATATTTGTAACATGATAATGTCATATGTAACTTAACACAACATTTGTAACTTGTGAGAAACGTTTCCTTTCTAAAACTTGCCTTGAGAACACCGAATTTACCATATTCAAATTAAAAAAACCACATCATTTATTAAAACGCAGAATTAACTAATATTAAAAAAACTTGTACTCTTTTGGTAAAATTAACTCTGTGAAAATGGGGGGTGGGGTAGAGTATTGCACTACTCTAAGAAAAACTAACCATCGTACGATTGAACTGAAATTTGGTATATCGATACCTTGGATTAGTTAAACATTTTAATCATATTTTTTATTGATTTAATTCATTATACGTTTAATATTTTATTTAATAAACCTGAACTATTGCAAAATCTTTAGAGATAATATTTATATATAAAACAATTAACTTGTTAATAATTTTGAGTCATGTGATTACATCAGAGTCAAAGTATTAGTTAATCTGTTATAACCTTTTGTTACTATCATGTTCCTTTGGAATAAAATATTGATGTCCAAAAATGTAAAATTCATACCATTATTAGTTTATAGTTTCTCAAAAATATAACCCTATGACAACACCAGAAAATAAAATGGTCATAAAATCTATATACATGAAAGGAAGTAGCTTAATTTGTATCTGGAGTTTTCGAATATAATAATTTTCTATCTATATAATGTCATCCATGACAACTTGTTTTGGGGTAGAGGGTATGCATTTTAAATCTCCTGTAGAGTAGCCCTTAAACATATTGAGACCAAGCATCTTTATTTTTGTCTTTTATTAATTGAAAGTGTTTCGCTCACCAAACATAACTTTCAGTATCATATAGCATGTACCCTTCGCTCACTGTAAATAATATTCAAAATAAAAAAGGGTTATAATATGCCTCTACTCCACGGACGAACGGTTAAATAAATATGGGGCAGTGTTCAAAAATAGTTTATATTATTGAAATATTGCGTATCTAAATTATAATTATAAATTTTTAGAAATTGTTAGGTGACACACTGTACAACAATTTTTTGAAATTGTTATGTACTTTGTAATAGACAAATTAAGGTCTGGTAGTGCTTTCTCTGTCAACAACAGTTTCAAATAATATTATTGTAATAATGTAATAATTATTATTTCAAGGTATAGATTAAAATTTTATTCGAAAAATGTTTGACATGTGAAGCTGGACTCACCCTGTATTTTCAACGACAACAGGCTCGCTACCCTCACCACCACTGCTACCGCTCAAAGAGGAGTTGCTGGCTTGACAGGCACGTTGGGCGGCACGGAACATCTTCCCCGGCGACTTTATCGCCTGATTATTATCGTCTTTGAGCACAATCGTGGAGTAGGCGGTGGCCGGTGGCACCATCGGCCGGCCCTGATGCGAGGTGATTAGCGGGAATTGGCGAGAACGCTCGCTGGGCACCGGGGCGTAGGCCTTGGGCAGGATCTTGCGGAACGTGTGGAATTTGTGGATCACGGTGCGTTTGCCGGCAGCCGTTGCCTTTCCCGGGCTGTCATCTGGCAAGTCACCGGTGACGGATTTGGTGAGATCGATGGTGCCGTGATGGCCGCCGCTGCTGGGATTGTAGACAACTCGGGTGCTGTTGGGAGATTCGCCGGGCATCACTGACATTCCCTGACTCGTGGCGGGATCTTTCAACACATCACAACAAATCAGTTTAATTATAGTTGTCTGCTTGTAGTAAAAATAGTAAAGTTTGAACAGTTACAAAATTGAGGAGAAATAAAAATTTAATAATTTATTTATTTTAAATTAATAGCACTTTAAAACCTTTAAAATAACACAGAAAACTAATATAATTGGGAAAAAGAAGACGATTTAATTGAAAAAATACACATTCTTTGAATGTAGATTATAATTTAGCAAAATAACTATGTGACTTCAGATAAATAAGTAGACAAGGCTTATTATATAATGTCAAAATCTATATACTTGCAAGCACGCAATATTTGTAATAGTAATACTTATAATATGTCTCTTCGTGATTAAATAACATTTTCAAACGAGTTACAATTAAACAAACATTCACAGGTATTACACTAAACATTAAAAAAATAGTTTTTGTATTTTTTATACTAAGCATTTTTGTAATGATCTTAAAATTTTTGTATAATATATAAACGCATATACTATATGTGTGTCTTTTTACTAGGGTATAGTTCAAAGGTTATATATGGCGCTTTCTGTTTAAATTAATAATAGGTATTGAAAATAAAATTGATGATTGTGTGTCAAAAAATCACGACGTTGCATACTAATGAAGAAAAATAGAGAAACTTGGGCAATCAAGTATCCTAATCAAATGTTATGTTTCCGTAATATATATAATGCTTCTAATTAATATAACATACACATTTCTTAAAATAATAAAATTACGAAAAATATTAATACTATAAAAAATAGATACAAATTCAAACAAAGCTTTCTTTTAGCCGAGTGACTTTTACGTCTGATTAACTAAAAAGAACAATAATTTACATAATATTGTTGTAATTGTTAGACTCACAAACATAATAAAATAAATGTTTTGTCTACCTGAATAGTAATTAACATCATGCGATTGAGGGATCATATTAGAAGAAGGCAAACCAGTAGGGAACTCAAAATCATCATCAGTCTCCTCCTCGTCAATTTCCAGTTTTGGTGGCGCTACTTGGTTGTCATTGACAGCCCGTTGGCTGTTGGCATTCTGAAAAATAAAATTTAAATGAATGAGGTATTGGTTTAGGTTTCGAAGGGCTAACTAACAGTAACAATTTTGACGAAGCAATAAAAATGAACAAGCAACAGCATAAAAACATTAAGCAAACATAAACATTGTAATAAATTTATAATTCATTCAGAAAATATAATATGTTTTTGATATTATCAAAATTATTTGTTTGATAGAAGAATGGAATAACAATGATCAAGACTTAAGCCACTATTTTGTCCAAAATAAACGACACAACTCTGTAATATAATCAACGACGTTATGGTAAGAAAGATATATCTAGAAAGCTCAATCTATAAATATTAACTAATTGAGGCCATTAGTTTAAATCATCTTATGAATAAATATACTTTTGTTATGAATACGCTTTTATAAGTTTTACCAAGTTTTGATATAACATTGATTTATAATGTTGTGAACAAACAACCGATGTCATCTCCATAGATTCATTCTAATTTAAAAATATGTATCTTTGCGCTAAAAATTCCGAACAATAGCAAACACAATGAACTATGAACAAATGAAATTACCAACAAAAAGTCAAATGCAATTGATGATAGCCAATGCAGAAAACTATAAAAGATAGAATTCTGGGCAAATTGCATGACAGAGAAGATATTCAAGTAGGTCTGAAGGTAAAACAAAATTGACAGGAATATATAAGAATATATAGAACTTCAACATAAAGAGTATACTTAAAATTAACAAGAACGAAAAGTTAATTAAACAATAATTATAATTTTAAAACGTGACAATAAACATAATAATACTGACGCACTGCTGGATATACAAGAATCAAAAACCACAACGACGGTCTACAATAGATGTTACAATCACTTAATAATGTATTAACAAGCTAATGTAGACATTAATTATGATCAAATAAGCTAAAGCAAAATAATCATTTACAAAGTAAAGTCAATTATAAAAAGATTTATTATAGAGGACATACCGGATTGCCTGCTTTGAATAATTTAGCGACATGAGATTGTGACGGACTAGCAGAAATATAGTCAGGAACATGGCGTGCCGTTTCTGCTTCGATTTTCTTTAATTTCATAATTTCACTTGCCGTCATGGCAGTTGCCGGCGTAAGCATATGTTTGTCCATTATCTGATTTTGTTCAACACCTTTAAGTCTCCAAAATTCTTGTGATTCGTGGCGTGTTATCGAACTCTGAAAATATTAAAAAAGTATAATAATATGTATAGGACTAGCTATGGAATCAATAAACCGACATATTATTGTCTATTTTTCATTTTCTTTTACATATCTGGGGGAGTTCCAAAACTAAAGCAATTTATAGTATTTTTAACATGGATTTAAGTTTTTTTAAACTTATTACGTCGTTGTTTGCAAAACTAATGTATATAATTTAGGCACTTTCTGTAAATCTATATTTTTATTAGAAAAGTATGTCAAAAAATAATTGTATAATAATTATAAAATATATACAATAGTTTTAGTAAATAGTTTTGTCGAAAATATATTATACATTAAATAGAACTACAGAAAAGTGTCTTAAATGAGATACGTTATATATGTAAGAGTAAACAATGACGTATAGGAATTTAATTGTATCACATATTAAGTTTGTTGTATTTCTTAATTTCTAAAACCCACTAACATATATACAACATATAGACTGTAGTTATAACAATGTAATGTTTGTTGATTGAAATAATTGTTCATGAACTGCTTGTTGTTAACAAAGTGAAGTAATTATGACGATGGCCTTAAATAAAGATAATTACTTTTCCTCCTTTATCATTCACCCCTTTCAATAAAACACGGTAGACCAAAAGTTATCTACTTTGATATGAATCAGAATAACTGCTTCCAACAGGTTAGCTCAATTGTTTCCAACTTAATTTCTATATTATATAATAGTTAACCGTTAGTCAAGTGGGTACTGCATGCCAACATATTGGGATTATTTCCAGTGAATGCATGTCAAATTGTAAAATCTCCAACTTTCAAACTTGCGCCAAAGAACACTCTCCAAGTGTGATTTTTACAGTACTTTTTTAATCAAATCTAATTTTTTAAACCAAAATCTAATTAAAAAATTATTTTATTTTTAAGAAACTTGGACGGATATTGTCAATTGCCAACGTCAAGTGTTCAAACTTTGTATCTTTTAACACATCTATGCTACAGCTGCGTTAATAACATAAAAAGCAGAGTGGACATATGCTATAAATTATTAATTATTCATAGTTATGGTTCGATTTAATAAAATTAGAGTAATTCATATATGAATTGAAACAAAAAATCTTATTGAAAGTGAATAATCGTGTAAGGCATTGATTTTAAAATGATATAAAAAAATATCTGTATTAATAAATTAAAAAATATATATTTTAATTCAAAATTAATAAAATGCCAACTTTAGGATTCTTGCCATAGAACCAGGGCCATCAATACCACTTTGAACTAATAATATCATTATATTCGTCATTAATTTGTCAATAGATATTACACCTCAAAGCCTAATATGGTATGCTGGCTATGAAATAAACAAAGAATATATTAAAATATTAGCAGATACAAATTTATTAAATATGAAAAATTTATAATTACTTATTATAACTTATACTACTGCTATAAGCAGTATATAAATATAATATGTTATAAATATAATACAAATTCAAACAAACACATTTTAAGTACATGCAGGTAAAGCGTTAAATGGGAAATAAATACATTAAATACATTCAAAATGGGAAAACGAATACAATAATTATTAAACAGTATACTTTATAATATCTCTGAATTTACTAATATTGCACCAAAAAAGTTTTCGTTATGTAAGTTTCTGTTATAAACTACTGTTAATTGTTTTGTATGTTACTGATATCGATATACTGTATATATATATATAATATGAGTCATTTTCTCTTTTTCAAATAATAGTCAGTTATAATAAGAGAAAAATCTGTCAATGATTTTAATATTAGCAACATTTTTAGAGGACGACAATTGTGAAGGTGTTATTAAATCTCGTAAATATTTTGACCATTATTTTACACAGCATGTTTGCAATGATTTAGATGCATTACACGACGTACCCAAAACGATAATTTACAACACAATAATGATCCATTTAAACCTACAGCACAGGAGTCTGTTATGTTAACGCACATCCTTAATTAAATACACAAACTGCACAAAATTAGTGCTGTATAAATTTTATTATACAAATATTCATCATATTCAAACTCGACTAGATCGCAGTGCTGGCACAACTTGACAGCAACTCTTGCTCTCGCCTTTAGCAAATACCAACAACGTCTTCGCCACACACTTCGCCTCTGGACTAATCACTAAGAGGTCTGTGACTTTCTATTAGGTCATGGGAAAGCAGTCCTTCTACAGGGCCGGGGATAACCAACAACATCAACAACTAAATATGCTACCATATTAAAGAGCATTCATCTAGATGAGAAACCCACACCCCTCTTACCTGTGCCGACACAACAGTTGAAGTCACTGTATTTACACTTGAAGCCACCGCCGATGACCTGATAACCGACTGGACGGAGAGCGGTGGGGGCGGTAGACTGCGCCTGAAGTTGCTAGACACAGTGGAGATGGACATCCCGGAGGAGGAGGGCGCCAGTGAGGTGACCGAGGCGATGGTGGGAGTGGTAAAAAGCTTGGTGCTGGCGCTCGATGTGTGGGAGTCGCGAGGAGCCGAAGGTTGTGAGCCCGAGAGGGTGGATGAGGAAGGGACCATTGGGCGCTTGCGGTTCAGAATCTTAGGCACCGTACTGCTGCCTGTGTAGACCTGCACGTGCAATAAGGAACACGATATAATTAAAGAATCGAAATCATGAGATACATTAACTGTTAACAAGTCAAACTTCACACATATTCAGTAATCATGTTTACTGTACTCTGTCTGTAGTAACGTGGAATAACAATATTAATATGGTTAAATAAAAATAATAAATGTTTGGATGAAATTTATAATATAAATAATTTAAAAATAAAATCTACTAAACACTATATAACTATAAACTTTTGAAAACCACTTCATTAAAATACAATTTAATATTTAAAAGATAATTATTATTATTATTATTTTCGATAATTACACTATTAATAACTAATATAATTAGTACAAATAATTAGTAAATATTCAATAATATGCAATGAAGTAGTACAGCGACAATCGTATTAACTAAATACTCTTTAACATTGACTAATTTTTTTTTTAAATATACAAATATAAAATTTATTGTGACAATATTGGTGAATAATATTATTAATAATAGTAAATATGTTAATGGTGATTATTAATGATCCATTATATTTAATAGTTTTTCAGGAATCATTTAACAAGTATTGTAATAATGTTAATTATTACAATAGTATTATTATTGTAGTATTGACAAATTCGTGAAATTATCAGATGACATTTAAATTGAACAATAAACAACATACGATTAAATATGTAGTTTACTATGTTGATAAAAAATATCATGTCACTTTCAAAAAATCAATACGCTGTATAATGTGCAATCTACAAAACTTATTTAATTTTGAAAACGTTTACCTTTCGGATGACTTTTTTGGGACTGTGTCTTCTATAGATTTGTGTCTCCTCCTCAATGATGGCCGGTGCTCGACGAACAATAGAGCTGGCCGATAGGCGACTACCGATTTCTTCCGGCGATGAAATGTCACCAGATTGGTATTCAATTGATTCACTCTCCTGCGAGATAAGTGAACGCTGTGATGCTGGACTTTCCAGTTGTGGAAGTCGTTTCATTTTATTTGATGGTGAATGGTCGTTGGGGTAGAGCGTGTCGTCTTCGTCACGGTCGCTGCCACTGTCCACAACATTGGCGGAATCCGGTTGCCACTTGCGTTCCTCCGGCGACATTGACTGATCTCGGGAGTAAAATTTTCGCTTTGCTGCGCCTGATTTTGGCGGACTACTACTGGATGAATAACGAGCTTTTCTGGAGATTTTTAAAGCCGCTGTTGTTGCCGAATTATTTGCAATGTTGGCTTGAGCGGGGTGTTTCCTGAATACAGGTTTCTTCTTTTCGGGTGAACTGGGACTAGAACTTCTGGGGCGATTAAGACTTAGTCGGTGCTTTCGGGACTCATCTGATGTGATACAACAATCATACTCATCACGACCACTTTGACTTTCTTCTTCAGGGTAATATTGAATATAGCCGAAAAAGTAACCAGACTTTCTAATACGTTCGCGTAAACAATCAAAGTGTGGTTTACTCAAACCTCGTACCTGAACACTTTTTTCATCATTTCCCTTTACTAGCTCACACTCAAGGCCAAGAATAAGACGATCTAAGATACTTAATTTGCGGTTTCGTGGTGGCCACTCATTTGCGTCAACAGTATGACTAACCTTTTTGGGTTTTTCTAATATTGAATTGAAATCTTTTCTGCTAGCAAATGGATTGATATTAGGTCCGCCTTTTTCATTACCATCTTGACGAGGAGGTGGAGCTTGGAGATATTGATGATCTTCACGTTTCGAGAGCTTTCTTCGATATTGTTGAAATTTGTACGTGCGTTCCTCTTCTTTGTTTCGAAATTCAATAATTCTCTTTTTTTCAGTCATTTTATGATGTCGTTGATCAATTTTCGATACAGAAACACGACTGTCTACATTTCTTTTCTTTTCACAAATTTGGTGATTATCGCTAGCCTTTTGCTTTACAACTCCGTGAATATCAGCAGATTTTTTCTTTTCAATTTCTCGTGTCCCCATTGAGCTATCAATTTTTACAGGTGTTGACTTGGATGACGAGACAGTACTCGTCACGGATTTCTTGGATATTTTGGAGGTATTTGCACTAATTACCTTTTCTACAATTTTTCGCTTACGTTTTGTTTGGTCACTAATAGGTTTATTTGGTTGCGATTCGTCAGTGTAGCAGAATCGTTTAGATATATAGCTCGAAAGTTCTCCCTTTCTTCGCAAATTGACCAATGTCCTCTTTGGTCGTGAACTTATTGATAATCGAGTTGAAATATTTCTACTTCCAGAACTTTCACTTCCCGCAACACTAGCCGGAGCTGAGGAAGAGGGTGGTCGACCACGGGTTCGTCGTACACCTTCAACAACTCGTTGACGAGAACGTGCTAACGCCTTCGAGGCTGCTGTCTGACGGCTGGAGATTACTGCTAATACCGGTTTTCGTCCGGGTCGAGCTGCAGAGGACATCACCATATCACGAGGAACACATGACATTCGCTTACCATGGCGTGTAGAACCGGATGGTACCATATCAGTAAAATACTTCGGTCTACGTGGATTAGGACGAAGTCGACCAAGGGCACGTCGACTTAGCGCTTCGCAACGTTCTTCGCGACGGCTCAACCAAGCGGTTTCAATTCCAATACGGAGAAGATTCACATTAGAAAGAAACATTTCTTGTTTCTGCATAGCATTATTGACAAGGTCACTTTCAACAAACTCGTTGAACACCTTCTCAACAATTTTAGAATCATTTCTGATCGAGATGCTAGCACCCTGATAGGTATTATCCAATTCTTCATAAACTTCTTGTAAAACTGGACAAACAAATCCACGTGAATCATGAACAGTTGACGAGGCGAATTTTGATATTTTTATGTTATTGTCTTGAGGAATATTTTCTTTAATATTATCAAGTGTTGAAATTTGAGGTTTAATGTCTTCACTAGTGTTATCATCGCTTTGGGCTTGGCTTCCTTTCTTCCGACCTCGCCTAGCCTTCGGGGTTGATGGTAATGAGACTGAATGGATAGGCGTATCTTCGCTGGAGCTCTGAATGCTAACACACTCATCTTTGATATCTAAAGGAACTTTTTTACCGCGCTTTGTAATCGGCAAAGAGGCACTTGTGGTCAAAGCTGGCCTTGAAGATCGCTTTCTTGTAAAGTTAGAAGAATCTTGAGATTCTTTTGTATCTGAAGAAACGCTTGCACCATCAACTAGTGCGCTTGATCTAACTCGAGTTAAGGTGACTTTTAAAACACTAAGAGCGCTTTCAGACTTTTTCAGTGAAGTAGTTCTACATGTTCTGCGTGAATTTCTACAACAGAAATCAGTAAATAATTACCATAAAAGTAAATTAGATAGCATATTACAAATTTTGACAATAGTCAATATATAATATTAATATGTCTGTCCATCAGTAGCTTGTAGACATTATAATAACTTATTAAAATGTTATATTAAACAATTAGATTATGAAAAAACATATTTGAAGGTATCATGTAATGTTACCAGTTTATAAAAGGAATAAAAATGTAACTAAACGCGTTCCCGTCAATAGCAAACAGTCCAAAAAACGATTAGGGCTAATAATAGATAATCCATTTGCAGTGAGTACCAATTTTAATATAAAATCACAGAGGATAAACAAATCAAATACAGGTTCAAAATCATCACAGCTAAACCACGTCATTAAAAGTTGCACAGTTCTCAGTTCCAGAGTAAAAGCAATGTGATATGTGGCATATTGTGCGAAATATTATAATTATAGTGCTACTCAGTTATTATTCCAATACTAAGTTATTAATCAAAAATAATAATGTGTATGTTAAGAAAAATAGGAATTCTCATTGTAATTTTAATTGTACTTTAACATAAATCGTTTGATTTAATTAGGCTAATCATAAATACCATGATATTTCCATAAGTGCAGTGGCTATACAACAATTCAAGGGATATTATCCTAAACTAAAGATTTTTAAATATATTATTACATAATAAAAACATTCAACTATTATGTAAATACAACATAGAGACTCCAAAATCATTTTAAAATTCGATAATTTACTATATTGATTTGTCACCTTTATAATGATTTTTTTTACTAACGTTCTTCTAATACACTAAGACATATTTTGAAAAATCTAATAAAATGTTCTTGTATTTTCTATATGAAAAAGCAAAGTTTTTATTCAATAAAAGTAAATAATTATTAATATTAACATTGAGCCTGTCATATATAATGAAAAACATATCGAATAAAAGAAGTTAACTTAACAATAAATTAAAATATGTAGAAGTTGTTTTCAAATATATAAATTTGGAATAACTTTACAATAAAATTGCATTAGTATACCATTTAATGAAGTTGAAGGGAAAATAAAAAAATTTCAAAGGAAGCCATCTTATCATTTAAAAATGCACATTATGTCTGCTCTGAAATGAGTGAATAGGTAAGTAAATTCCAAACAACTAGCAAAATAACCTTCGACAAATTTCCTAACATTGCAAAGATAATTCTTTTTCCTGTACTTATGTTTGGTTCCAGTTCAGGAGGTTCACGCCAGGCAAATATGGTGATTGAGAAACAAGACCAATGTCTTTTTCTGAGAAAAACCAAAATCATTTCGGCCTTTTTATCTAAAACATTAGCATGCATTTCGATGAAGTTTCCTCCGTGACTGATGGCCTGTATGTTTTAATAGTTCAGGGATATAACGCTTAGGTATGATGTTTCCTGATTAGGCCTAGTTTAGTTTTACAAATTTAGTATTGAGTCTAAAATTAACATTATAGGATCGATTCATAGCAACAGTTTTTTGTATAAGTATTTCTCATTAATTAAAATAACGGTTGTAGGCAAAATAACCGGTAATTTGTTAGACTTCAATTGCTATTAATTGCAAGCGGAACTCTGTAAGCACTAATACAATAAATAAAAAACACACTCAAATTATTTTTCAAACACGAAGCACAAGTGATATGACTTATGGAACAACATGATAAGAAATGTAAGTTATTGTTTACTAATACATGTATATATAATCAATTGCAAAAGAATGAGTTAGTTCAGATGGTTTTTGTCAAAAGACGTTCTTTCTTAATAGTTTTGGTATTACCTTATATAATCTTTGGACTAGACAAAAACATGGCAATTTGCAGTATTTACCGTCCGTTACCATTTGTATATAAAAATATATAAAACGTATAATAGGAACGTTAAAATATAAAAAGCTCCAATGGTTGATAAAATAAAGGGGACTAAAAATTAAAATCAACAGTTGCAACAATTTAACGTAAAGTATACTTTATCCTGATTCGAAGACTAAAACGTCGACGAAAACGATGGTTTCGTCTAAAACATATTAACAATGCTTGCAATAATTTGACTTACAACTAAATATATAAATAGAAAGTGGCATTGTAATAGTTTAATTGCAGATTATAATAGCATATATGTATAATATCATTAAATTGAAACTAAACCAAAAACACCTCAATACAAAATATTAATGAATTAACTGAAATTTTACTGAAATTTTACTGAAAAATTTAACTGAAATTTTACAAACTCATATAATTATTAATATACTCAATGCAAAGTAGCCCTACTTAGATATACTAATTTTAGACTGACAACCATATAAATAAATACAGAAAAGTATTTTTTTATGGGGTGCAACAAAGTAACTTACCCTGGATCCTTCTTAATATCTACTTCTTTATGACTAGCATCGATTTCTTTCTTTGAGTGTAATTCTGGAATTTTGCTTCGAGTTTTCATATCTGTAGTCTAGACATATAATTGAAAAAGAATAATTATGAAATATCAACTATAAATGTAGAATTATATAAAAATTAGTCATACACAACAGGTAACTTCGATTAGGAAAATATGTATAAAATACGAAAATAAATGAATGCCCATTATAGGTGACACAATCATGACTCAAATTCGTAATATATTGAGTGACGCTGGTTGTTTGTTTCCTTGTGAATTCTGATTTTGATCCATGTAATTACTATTGAATAATACCACATGTTTGTTGGTATTAAAAGACATCCAAAATAACATGCATGTGACCTAAACATTATTTATTAAGCTCAAAACAAGTGGAAAGTAGGTGTCATCTAGTAAGCTATAGTTTATACATGTATTTTATATGATTTAAATATATTGTTTGGTTATACTCAGTTATTGGAATACTATTTCCTTAATTATAATAATAGGGTTGCCAGACCTCTAAGATTTCAAATCCAGACAGGGTCCAATATTAATGGGTACCCATGGTTATGCTGAGAGCAGAGGCTATAATCGAGCTAAGTACCAAACATTTTTTAGTATTTCAAGTTAAAAATAAATATAATGTATAAAAATCTGATTTATTATGTAGTACATTTTTTTTTAAATTAAGTATTTATCACTTTAAAAAAATCTCTTGTTACTTTTAAATTTATGTTATGAAGGTCAGGGGTAGTTGAGTATCACCTCACTATTTTATCTTATTTTTAGCATTTTCGAAAAACTCATCTAAAATTCATCAAATATGGACAAACAAGACGGCTGGATGAAATCCGGATGTCTGGCGAATGTGTAATAATTACATATTTACATTTAATAACTCTTTTATTTAATTTACACCAACATATGCCTATGGATTAAATTTTGTGACTGACTGTGTGGTAAATATAATCATAGCCATATAAAATATCACAACAAACCATTCTCCTGCTGCATATGGCAAGGCGATTATAAGTTACATTGCATATAAAGGCACTTAAAATCAGTAGATTTTAGGTAGTGTTGTTTGAAGTTTCGAAAAATATATTATAAATATATATGTGTCAATTATAATATTAAAAAACGAATATATAATTGTGAATAACATATAAATTTTGCACAAAAAATAATTTGATATAATAACCACAAAAAATTAGGCAATATAATACAAATATTATATTTATATGTAGATTATTTACAAAATGATACAAAGTCATGTATGTATAAAAGTTTTCTGTTTATAACAAATATAAATGTAACAAAAGTTTTCTGTCTTTTTGTTCTTTTTTGAAATTGTTGGTAGAGTAAATAAAATGTTTCAACATCAATTTGGCTAAAATTTAGTTTATTATAAAAATAAATATTAGAGATTCAAACAATGATAATAATGTTTATGATATATATTGGAAAAGCAGTTACTAAATAAATATATATTTTTTTAAATATTGCAGATTTTTGCAATATAATTGCAATATAACAGCTAATTGTATATAGAAAATATCACTGCTAGTTGCAACACTGAATGTATGCTATAATTGCCATATTGATTCATGCTGAAATAGATCTGAACAACATACAATTGGTAAATCAGTTGTGGAATCCCAGTTGGTAATGCATTGACTACTCCAAAAATATGAAAATGGGTCATTATAGCCAAATGGTAAAAAAGGGGGTTTATTGGTAATATTGCAGGGTTCGTACAGAATTTTAGGGAGGTGCTTTAAGTACCTATGACTGAATCTAAGCACCTTTTTATTAACAAGATAATACAAAAATCTCAAGGACACCAACATTTCTATGACAATTTAATTTTTTTTATTAAACATATAATAGTAATAATAGCTAATATTTAAATAATGTAAAAATTATAATGATACATGATTTTTATGACAATTTTAACAAAATAATGTTATAAACAGGAATGTTCTTTGAAAATATATGTAACTAATCTACTGGATTGTTCTTAATATGTACAATAAGTTTTTTTTCTACAGCTTGCAACTCTTCTGATCTCTTTTTCGCTGCTTCTCTCACAGCTTTCATTTCGATTCAGATAGATTTGGGACTCTTAGTCTTAGTTTCTAAGGCTTTGTTACATAAAATGTCAACCTTAGCATTCAGATTTTCTACTTCCAATTCCAAGCATCTCTTCTTTTTTTCATTTTATTGATCTCTTCATTGGCAATGGCTGCTCTCTTCATATTTTTCTTATTTTCCTTCATTCTTTTCTGTTGCTCGAGATAAATACTATAATTCTTCCTGGCTGAAGAAGCAGCAGACAAGATCTGAAGTGTCACATGAACATTTTCAACACCACCAGCTTGCAAATATTAGGAAAAACAATTTTTTTAAAAACCTCTTTATCAAATCTAAGTACTTTTTAAGTACCTAGTAAAAAGACCTGCTCAGATATATAATATATATAAGGACCTGATATTATAATAACAAAAAATCTAAGTACTTTTAAGTACTTTATGAGTACCTAGTCAAACTAAGCACCTCTAAGCCCCTGTACGAACCTGGTATATTTGAACAAAAATTGTTGGATATTATAAAATAAATAAATGACAAAATTTACATATGTTTACCACCAACACTGAGTGCATTTAAAGATATCTGATACAACCATCAATATACACATTATATATGATATGCTAATATAGTAAATTAGTCAGTGAAGCAACAATTTCAAAATATTATCATTATATTTTAATGTTAGTACTAGCATGGCCGATTATCTATCTGGTCGTCCCATGCTAAAATGTGACTGCACACTGAGGGTTGACAAATGTGGAGTAGATGTCTGATAATTTTATTTCAATATTCTTAGTTGCTCATAATGCCACAGACATGCACAGTGCTTACTGTTTACTATTAGCAATTATAAAATTAAAAATGATAAATATTATGATAATGTATTTCAATTTCCAACATATCCAGAACATTGTCAAAGTTTGATCAATGCAATTAAAAATGAAACTTTATCAAAAATCACTTTAACCATTTTTATTAACTATATGCCTAAAAGGCAAAAAAATATTTAAACAACCAAAATTAATTTGTTTCTGTGCCAAGTATATTTCCTAATTATCAACAGCATTTGACACCTCAACCACTGGTTAAAAAATTAAACTATAGTAAAAGCAAAAAAAACAATATGTCTGTAATAAACACATTTTCATTACAAACCTTCATGGACAATGACCAAATATCATCTGATAACATCAATCATTTATTTTATGAAATAGCCTGTATGAAAACTTGGCATTTATTGTATAATGATTAATTTTTATTCAAAGTAGATCTTCAAGGATATTTAAACAAAAGCATGCATAGTTACAACATTTTATTTATCTTATGACATGTGAATTTGATTGATTATATTCCTCAAATTGACTGTTACATATCACTGAAATGCAAAGACAGTGATAGAATTGTGTATCTTTTTTAAATTCCAAACTACATCAAGCCTATCACAATTCTATGAAAATAATTTTTGCATTCATTAATTATCAATTAAAAGACATTTGGTTATTTCTAGGATATCAAAACTTCAAAATCTTATTGTTTTTCTCTAAAACTACATACCAAAATAATTATCATTAGGTCATAATTATTTATCGCAATTATCACAAACCTACTTTGTTGATTGCTCTTCATATATTCACTCATGGACAGTCTCCATATAGTCTTTTAAGAAATACACTAAAGACCCTGATCTATTAGCAGACTATGTCATCTCCTGAATTCACTAACATCCAAACATAAATGAATTAGCTGAATTCTTCTTACATTTCCCATGTATTAACATCTTTCAGAAATAAAAATAATGTAAATCCATTAAATTATGTTACTGATTATATTCACCAGCAACTGCAATCTAAATATGGATGCAAGTATAGTGACGTTTTTTCTCATTATTTGGACGAAATCAATTGAGGGGTTTGACATAACCTCCAAAACAAACAAATGTAAATCAGCTAAATTATCTTAGAAATGAACATAATGAAATGTTTTTGTATATTAGTAGCATTCATTAATTGACTGAAACGTTTATGTGATGTTCATACCAATCTATTCTTAATGTGCGAGTACAGTATCCATCTTCAAATGTTTATGCCACAGTATAATTTATCAATATTTTTATACCATGCAAAGTGTATAATATTTCTTTGTATGATATCAATTTATTTTCAAATAAAACATTTAGTGTTTGTGTCTTAAAAGTTTTTATTATCAATCCTTTAAATTTATCTATTAGCATAACATACTGTACAATATTGTCTTGTATTCATCAACATGTTTTATGTTGAAACAGCAATAGTTGACTGGACAAATAAGAATAATTATTAAATTACTTGCTTAACTAAGTTCTTTTCATTAAACAGGCTAGAAAGAAGTTGTGTATAATTATTTAAAAAAATTAAAAAGTTAATATAAGCTATCAAAAATTATTGAATTAAAATCAAATGAATCTTTTCTATTCTGCAGATTTATTCATTATAATGTTTCACTTTGCATAAATACTTAATTAAATACTTTAGAATAATAAATAACTTAAAGTCTAAAAATTAAAAATATGTATATATCATATGTATTATGTGTCTAAAAGCATTCATAACCTATTAATATTATCTTGTTAAGAATTTACTCCATTTTTTTTGTTTAATTCCATAAGGTTCATGCAGTTTTTTGCAAGCAAAAAAAATTAAGCTTTTTTCATTGTATATTATGATAATGAAAAATTTCAACAATTCCCCCCCCCCCCCCAATTTTCAAATTAAAAAAAAAATTTTGGTCAAATTAGTAATATATCCATTCTGCATAAATAGCAAATTATCCATATTATATATTGGGATACTAGTGCAATGTCAATGCTTGTTGCACTGAATTGATGGTGTCCAATTCAGTAATTTTCTTCACATAATCAATATTACGCTTCTACATAGTGAAACACTGGGCTCCAGAGTTTTCATGTACCACTTGCTACAGTAACTTATTAGGTTGGTTGAATGGTATATGCAAATGCATGGCATTCCACATGTCTGGAGAGAACCAAAAGACCACAACAGGAACTGGAAGAAAGAAATCTATTTATCTAGATCTACCTTCCAGTAGGGCACCTGTTCAGCATGACTGAGGTGTACCTGTGCCACAGCCTCCTCCTAAAGTATCACCTGATAAGACATTTAGTAGCAACAGCACAAATTCTGAAGTGCCAGATTTACAAAAGGACCCATTATACACTACTGACAATCATATTGCAATGGTGACTAAACCAAAATTTGACAAATGTGTCAAACAGCTTGGCCCAGTGAACATCTACTTCCGAGGACATCCACTAAGAAATTGACAGGTGGAATATTCACAGGGCCCCAGGTAGACAAGATTGTGGAGAATGATTGATTCATAGCTGCTCTTGTAACACAAAAATAGAATAACTGTCAGAAAGCTATTATTTGTGTGTTCTCATATGTTTTGGTTTCCAGTGATACATATGTTACAGATAAAAGAAAACTTGTGGACACTATGATCTATCATTGTCATAATTTAGAAATAAATTACATCCCTAAAATGCATTATATCGAAGCTACAATCATAAATCTGTGAATAAGATGATGCTAGACTATGTGGTCAAAACTTGGTTAATTGAAACTGTAATGAATTTTCGGTTCATTCTTACTAATATATATACTTATTACATATATACTTATATTCTTATTAATAATTGTCAAGACATATTATTTTGATGTATTTGTGTGTTTCTGGCCATTTCAACTTTTACAAATTAAAAAAATATGATCCAAAATATTTTTGGATAATATAGTTTTTTTAATCTGTATCACATTATAAATGAATAACAAATGCATTTTTTGCTCAAAAAATGTTCAAATACACAAACGGTGTAATGATTCTGTTTATTTGTATCAAATCACACATAAAATACATATACAAATTAAAGAATGATTAACCCTCAAATTATGTGGTATATTTTTAGTGTGGGATTGCCAGATAGATAGTAGGCCAGGATACTAAGATAGTTTTAGCAAGTGAAGCAAGAATTTTGTTTTATAATTTCTTTTAATAATTCAATAAAAATTAATATTCCCTAACAATATCTCATTATCCCAAACTTTCCTATGACCTAACTGTGTATATTATTTTAATTTGTACCATTATATAAATTATGTAAAAAAATCACACTAACATTATATTAATATTGTAATTGAAAATAGTGGAAAGAATTATAGTATTAATAACTAAAATATTGGGACACTATGTATATTCCATATTTGATTAAATGCTACTGGATATTTTATAAGCAAGCAAGCAAGCAATACATTGGTATTGAAATATATTGTTGTTGTGTTTCACAAATAGCAAATACAGGGCTGGAAATAAATAACCGATACAAGATATTTTTTATTTAATTGCAAACCTCAATTTGACATAGCTTATTA
>JAUZND010003266.1:0-12359 GCA_034780555.1 Coelogynopora nodosa
GTTGCTATAATAAGGTCACTGAAATTCATTTCGGAAACTACCGGATAATTATTAGCAGCCGCCATGATGAAATAAACAATAACATGCAAATATCCATTTTAAAAATATTCCAAAAAATAAATTTATTAAATATTTTAATGCGGAATTAAAAATTAAAAATATAGAGTGGTGGGGAAATAATGAAAAAGAACTGTTATTTTTATTATTAATAAGGTTTAGATTTATCAAATTTTAACTACATTAAATAATATTAAAAACATAATATATATAATAACTAGTTATACATAATTTAAATTTGAAATACTTTCAAATTAAATTGTATTAACAAATATTTAACTATTTCAACTGTTCAACTTTAGATAAATTTCATGATTAGATCTTTATCAAATAAATTTTGATTATATAATGTACATATTTTTTCAGAAAAATATATATTATTTTAAATGATCCAATGACTAAATTCCTATGAATATATTAATGTTAAATTTTTTTTTTTAGTATATGAACTGTGTCTGTATATCATTAATTTAATAAGAATAAAAAATTCAATAAAAATAATAATACTTGTAATTATTATTTTAAAAGATGTTTTTAATCTGATATAATGTTTATATATTGGAAAGTATAGCGCAGTATTTATTATTATAATAAAAATTGTAATCTTTTAATTTCTTTAAAAATATTAGTTAGTTATATATTCTCAGGGATCTATTCCTGTTATTATATTTTATTATACATCATTTAAATTAGAAGATTGTGAATTAAATATATAGTATAAATAATTTATAATATAACTTTTACATTTTTAAGACTAGGATATTACTATTTTAAACATAATATAATTTCATATAGCATTTGCCTTATATGGTAAATATTAATTAATAGCAAAAACCAATCATGATAAGAAAAATTAATATACAATTTGTGAAGTACAACATATTATTACAAATAAAGTATAAAAGCAAAGATTACTGATTAGGTTAAAAACATATTTCTAAAATTTAAATGATTTATAGGTTTCAATTTTTTTAATATTCTCATTAAAAATTTGATTATGACAATCAACCTGTATTCTGTTATTATTTATTTTGGAAACATAATTGTATGATTTATAAAATATTAAATGAATTTTTATATATATTTAAGTTCAAGTAAATGTAAAAGTTTATTATTCTATGGTTTTATATTGTAGTTTAATTAATTTATTTTTCTTACAGATTTTGATTTTCAATAAAATGATTTATAGTGAGCATTACCTTAAAGAGGAGGTTATTGGTTCTGGAACATATGGAACTGTCTATAAAGTAAGACATAAAAAATCCAAAGAGCACTTTGCTATGAAGAAGATCAATGTGGAGGAGTAAGTGTAAAATTTTTCTTGATTTGAGTTGTAGATGTATATCAATGTATTGTTATATTTGGCCACTTCTAGAGCTCAAGATGAAATGATTTATAGATGTATATCAATGTATTGTTATATTTGGCCACTTCTAGAACTGAAGATGTTATTAATTACAGATGTATAACAATGTATTGTTACATTTGGCCACTTCTAGAACTGAAGATGATATGATTTGTAGATGTATATTAATTTATTGTTACATTGGTCACTTCTAGAACTGAAGATGGGATTCCTGCATCAACACTAAGAGAAGTTGGTATTCTACTTGAATTTAAACAATATAATCATCCAAACATTGTCTGGTAATTAAGAAAATTTATTTACTATGCTAACATTAATTTTAATTTTAAATAATAAATATTAATGGATAACTATTTATAACAGTTTATTGTATTAATTTTTAATGTTATTTGCAATGTTGATAAAAAGAAATTATTAAATTCCATTGTTTTATTGATAACACTTACATGTTTTTTTTTAACGCTGTACATATATAAACATCATAAATTTCTGAATTATAGTATGTTATACTTATAAAGTTATTTTTATTTTGAAGCATATTTATCTAATTTTGATTAAATACTTTATACTTCAATTTAATCTTTTGTTAAGTTGTAATGTAATATATTGATATCAGAAACTTGATTCAAAAATGCAATATTAAGCTGTTATTGTATTTTATGTTATCTTGGAAATTGAGATTCTTCCTCAGTATAATTTGCAAATATGAAATATTTGTAGATAATTGTGGAATATGTTAAACTTTTTTATTAAAGATTCAACAAAATATAAGAAAAAATTAAACATTAATTTATTTGGCATTATATTGGTAGTGAGCATTCCATTGGATTAAAGTTTGTTATCCTTTATTTCTCTATTTTATTTTTAATATTTGCTTGATAGCTTTTTAAAGTTTATTTTTATATAAATCTGTTGTTTTAATTAATAGATCCATACATTATCTTTTTAAAACATTATATTAATGCAGTAATATAAAAGTGTTTGAATAATTTCTAATTTTAGGCTATTTCTATAATAAATTTTATTTATTTAACTATGAAAGATTTACAGAATTATATTTTACTTATATTAATGTGTGATCTCTGTATAGAATTGTACTACTAATAATTGTGTTGTATTTGTGCTTTTCTATTCATTATATGGAAATGAAATATCCAATGTAATAGATTTTTATTGTTTATCATTATTGCATCATTCAACTTTTGCAAGTCTCAAGGAAGTAATCCACAAAAATGGAAGCATTGCCATGATTTTTGAATATGTGGAATGGGATCTCAAACGATTAATGGAAGATTTCAATAAAAGGCACAACAAGAGTTCAGAACCTGTTGGGCTTCCACTGAATATAGCAAAGGTAATTGTATTGTTAAATTATTAAATTTTTTTAGTTATGCCATTCTGGGTATTTGACAATAATTTACCTATGTTATACAATTATTAATATTATATTATGTAACTAAATATACTGACAGTAGTATAGGAAGGGCGAATTCGGCCGCACCACTTGACCTTTGACCTTAACTGCTTTATTATTTATTTTTATTACGAGCAGGATCATAAGTGGCTCAAAATCTTTCATTGGGTATATTTTTTTAGGGTATATCTTATTAAATCATTTTTGTTTTTAGCCTATAACTTTTGGTGTTTACAACTTATGACAACCAAACTTGGAATGATGACTCATAAATTATTAATAAAAATTTAGATGGTTTCTCCCACTGTCTGTTTCGTAAGTTCTATGTTGTTTTAATTAATTCCGATTGGTAATATAAGTGAATTTGCACCAAATTATCATGAAATGTAATCATCGTGTGTGTTTTCTACGAGCCTAACTATAATTGTACGTCTTTTCTTAAATTAACTAGTAGAGTGTGACATTGGAAACGTTCTGGGCTCATAACTCAGAAGTTAGTGAATCGAAACCACTCTCTGCAAAAAAAATTGTTTAGCTCTAACCATATTTCGGTCCATTTAGTCGGAATTCTTATTTTAAATCATATTCAAGCTCACCTGTGTTAAACAGTACCTTGTGTACACGCAATAAGTGTGCAGGAATTCAAACAATAGACTTTTTACATACAGGATAATTATTATTCATAATTGCAATTTTAACAGACATTAGTTATGTTTATTAACATTATATATCTAAAAAAAGTACATTCAGAGTGCAATCGACAATAAACAAACGAAACAGTTATTACAATTAAATAGGAAAGATTATTTTAAAAAAATGGTTTTCAATAACCGCTTGAACGTTTTAAAGTCACAAGCATTTCTACATGCTGAGGACAGAGAGTTTCAAGCGGCAAGTGCAGCAAAGCAGAAGGCTCTACGAGCTGACAAAGATGACTGACAAAGGAGACTCTGGAGGTACCCTGTATACGTTAAAAAGTTTAGCAATTGAGTGTAAAATTGATGCGCTTACGGACTGGAAGCCAGTGGAGTTCTCTAAGCACGGAACTGATGTCATGACTGTACCGAGGGAGTTTCTTCACAACTTGAGCACAACAGTTGTGTATGTTCTGAAGTCGCTTGACGGAGCAAACGTTGCTCCTACTTGGGATAGAATTGCAATCGTCAAGCTTTGTAAACACAAATGCACAAATAACCATGATGGCTACATCTTCAAAGAGTAATGGACGAATAAGTCGAATGTTACGTAAGAAAATAAATGAGCTCTGGCAAACAGTGCGGATGTGAGCATAGAACAGAAGTGAGCTATCCAAGGTGACACCGAGAGTCTTTACAGTAGGAGATGGATTTACAGATTTGATACAGACTTTCAGGTGGGGAATCTAAAAGGAGTCAACATGAGGACGCCAGCCAGCGATAAAAAACACAATTTTTTGTCAGGGTTTAGCTTTAGTCTGTTGGAATTGAAGCAATCCGAAAAATGATTTAAGCAGTCTTCAAGCTGATTCATGTTTGTAGAGGCATTACGACCATTAAAAGATATATAAATTGATGTGTCATCAGCATAAATTTGATGTTGTAGATCATGTGACGATATGATGTCAGAAACAGGGCTGTGTAGAGAGAATATAAAAAAGGACCAAAGACGAACCCTTGGGGTACACCACACTGGAGAGACACTGGGCGGGACAACCGATTCTCAACTTTGACAGACTGGGTTTGATAATTGAGATAAGACTCAAACCATTTGAGGATTATATCACGGAACCCAAAGCTTGACCTGAGGCGCTCCAACATGATCTGATGGTCAGACAACGGTATCGAAGGCTGCACTGAGATCTAAGAAAATAGCACAATATACAAGTCCAGCATTCATAGCGGAAGCCAGGTCATTGTGCAGACACGTTACTGCTGTTTCGGCGGAATGATGAGTTAAGCAGATTGGAAAATGGGTAGTCAAGAATTAACCGACAGAATTATATGTACACGAGAGGCTACAAGCTTCTCGATAAGCTTCGAGATAAAGGATAGACCAGATATGGACGATAGTTATTCAAGGATTCCTTATCAAGTCCAAGTTTTTTTAGCAGTTGTGTAACAACAGCATTCTTTATGGATATAGGAACGATTTCAGTAGTGAGCGAGGCATTGGCAATAAGACATAAAATGGGTGCAAGTTCAACGAGTAAGGACTTAATTATCCACGTTGGAACAGGGTAGAAATCACACGTTTTTGGTTTTACAGTAGCGAGAATTTTCACCACTTTATCCACAGTGACTGAGACAAATAGTGGTCACAATTAAAATTTTAGCTTTCATAGTAAGCACCTGACGGATATAAATAGGTCAGCACATTCTGATACAGTACTAAAAGTGGATAGAACGGTGGGAGGACGACATCAAAGAAGAGTATTAATTGAAAATCATAGTTTTGTTTGGTTTTCACTGTTGTTTAACACAAAGTTAGTGTAACCCACATGTTTACACTGATGAACCAGAGCTTTCACAGAATTACGCTGTGATACAAAGGCTTCACGATCATCTGGAGCGCCAGATCTGCGCCAGATAAATTCCAGTTTAGGACGCTTCCATTTAGAAACAACTATATCACGATTAAATCAAGGAGCAGACAACCTTGGGGAACAGTTTTAGTAGTGAGAAGCACATGTTTATCAATTAATGAGAGAAAAACTAAGTTATAATAATCAAACATCGGTGAAACGGATTGGCTATCATTAGAAAAGCTGAGTTTGAAGAGGTAAGAGTTCAGAATGTTATGACGAAAATTATCCAGATTGAGGGATTTCCATTTTCGAAATTTTATAACCTTGGGTTCTTTAAGACTGAGTTCACAATCAATGAAATCATAATCACTGATAGAAAAATCATGGACACAAGAATTATTAATATTATTATCAAGAGGGCGAGATATAACCAAATCTATCTAGTTAAACAACAATCTAGATGGCTGTATTTAGTGTATATTTTTTGGATCATCTTATCTGTTTATGAGTTATCTTTTCTAGATGTTCTCATACAGAGTTTGTTTCGTTCTATATTGTCTTAATTGATTCCAATTGGTCATGTAAGTGAATTTTCACCAAATTATCATGAAATGTAATCATTATGTGCATGTTTTCTAATAATTTTGATGGTCTAATCTATAGGAAATTAATCTGTAAAAGCTTCTCTATTTATATTTGAGGTGAGGGAGATCAATCTGTAAGTAGCAAAATCAAGCTGAGTGAACTAGACTTAGTCAGAATCCTCATTGAAATCATCGTGCAATATATGGTCATAACACATCACACTGGTAAATTGTGTACAACTCTGTTAGATGTCAACCGATTAAAAAAATCACTAACTGATAGATATTCGGCTAGTCTATCTATTTAATTTAATTCTACAATAGTTAAATCAAAAATTAAATTTATTTAATTAGCTGTAAATCACTAAAATGTCTATAACTTCGTTAAATTTCAACCGATTTTCCAAAAATTTACACTAGCTCATAACTAATCTAAATGTATATACTACTGAAAAAATAATATACTACTTACAAAATAATTATGCTACTGAAAAAATTACAAAAAAAATGTTGCTACTGAAAAAATTAAAAAAAAAATTATGCTACTGAAAAAATCACAAAAAAAATTATGCTACTGAAAACATTACAAAAAAATTATGCTACTTACAAATTTAAGAAAAATTATCCTACTTACAAAAAAATTAAAACAAAAAATCAAACGATTTGGCTTATGTGTTTGAGTTATTATACTAAAGTTTGGTTGTCATAAGTTGTAAACATCAAAAGTTATAGGCTAAAACAAAAATGACGTCACGAAAAAATAATGATAATTAAATATTAAGGTTATAGTATAATTAGACAATAATTAAATTTTTTAAGGTTTAAGTAGTATAAAAATATTATTCCCATGAATATTATTCTTAACTAATATTCCCATTATTTTTTTACATTCCTACTTTTTTTACATAAAGTAGCCTATCTCTCATGAAAGGTAACATTTAATCATTAATAAATAGAAGGATAATTTTTCAAAAATATGAACCCTCAATAATACGACTATGTTTTCAAATATATTTTAATTTGATATATACATGCATGAAGTTGTGAACTATTTCCACGACAGACAGCTCGTGTCTTCTATGTAAAGCGACAGTATTGCGGCAACCAGTATTAATTAGAATGTGGTCCCTTTTTAAAAAGGTGACGGTTATAATGTAAATTAATCATATTAACTACATTTATTTTGAAACTCACCCGCATCCATCATTTTCCGAGTCTCTCTGTACAGTGACCATCTGGAGAGCTTCCAATGTCTTTCTCCTGTTTAACATGCGTCTCTCTGTGAAGATTCGTAATTGTCAGTCGACGAGAAACTTCCTCTGTATAGTTGATTATGAGATTTTTTCTTTTTTCTTATAAAGATAGTTAGGGGCCCCGTCTCCCCAATACCGAATTCTTTCCAACAACCTTGTCATGAAGGGTCTCACGAGGTATATTTTAATTTGCCAACTGTTATTGAAATATTTCATGTCTATTTAATAAATCAATTGTTTTCAATTTGTTAGTCGATGAATAGAATAACCTGTTCCTTGTGCGATAAAGTTCCACTTATTATTAAATTATGAAACATTATTTTCATTATATAGGCCTATTATGCACGTCTTGATATCCGAGTCAATAATTCTGTAAAGAATTCTTCACTAATAAATTTAATTATATTTAAAATCTGCAGTTAGTGATAAAATTTCATTCATTGTCACTCTTTCTGAATATGCGTCAAAATATATTGATGCATGAAACAAATGATATCAACTTCAATAGGTCAATGCCTAATAAAGTTATGAGTGTAGAAATTCGTACCATTGTGATTTTTATGTTAATTCGGCATTAAAACCTACTGATGTAGGCGGAGCATTTTTTATTTGACCTCATATTCAGAAAGTGACAATGAATGAAGTTTTATCACTAACTTCACATTTTTAAACCTAATTAATTTAGTTAGTGTCGAATTCTCGACAGAATTTGTTGTTTCGACAATCAAGACGTACATATACTAGTATACATTGACATTAATGTATTATAAATTAACTGAAACGGATGCTTTATTGCACAAAGAACAGTTTATTCTATTAATCGACTGACAAATGTAAAACAATTGATTTATAAAATATATATAAGATTAATTATTTTAATAATGATTAGGCTACCTTAAACTTTCACAATATAGCAGATGGTAATATGTGACTTAGTTTATGAAAGAGAAATAAATTTAGTTATTCTTGTTTTTGCGTAATATTATATATATATTTATAAACTAATTATACATTATACCATATAATGCGCACTTTTCATAAATTAAATAATTAGTTTTAGTGATATTACTCAATCTTATAATATTAATATTTGCTCATTCAGTGTGTTAATATCGGCAGAAATAAATATTATGTAACAATGACATTTAATGGTTACAAACATTAAATACAGTACTCAAACCACTTGTATATATTCCCGCAATTCACAAGAGAACTTGTGCTTTATGAAACGAAAATACTTGTGAATCGCTGACTTGTGCTTTATAAAAACGACCCATAGACAGAAAAATATATCGCAAAATTTAGGGATGAAGAATTATAAGAAATTCGCATACTATAGTACGCCTTTTGTTTACAACATAGCCTGTATAAAAACTTTGAAGCGCGGTATTTTCCGCTGGCGTTTCTGATTGGTTACAATATTTGACCTCATCTGTCTGAGAAATAATACCTTATTTTTTAATTAATTTATAATAAACCTTATAATATGTTTCTTAATATAAGGTTCATGCAAAAGAAACACAATTAAATATGAATAATAGTTTATTTAGGGCATATTGTGAAGAAGTCCAAAACTGGTACATGTTACAACGGCAATTAAATTATAACTAAAATTAAGGTATTTAACCCTTAAAAACCAATTAAAATTTCATTCTTATAATTTTTTTTGAAAATATTCCACATTATACAATATAACAACCAACAAGCCAATTATCTTTAAAAGTATTATTATTCTCTTTTATTTATAAACGTCCAACAATTGTCACCGTCCGAAAATAAATACTGCAGTCTACTATTCTCTGTAAAGATTTACAGAAAACATATAAACACAAACAGTCCACTTATTAGAGCATAGTTATAGAACGTAGAGTGTTAGATTGTTATAGATAGTTATAGAACGTTTAGAACGTAGTTATAATCATGGGCTACTAACAAATTACAATAAAATCACCCTAAATCGTTCCGAATATATCATATGAACCGTACATCTAACAGTAGTCATAATATTATGCTTTCGATCATTACAACTAGCAAACTTGTTATTTTACAATTCCACAAACTGAAAAATAGTTGTGTGTCTATTTGTGATCAACCAATCAATCAACGGCGAAAATCAATATTTTGAATTAACTGATGACGATGAATACTTGCTAAGTCTTCGAAAATGTCAAAATAAACTCTCAATTATGTGACTCTCTGTTACGTGACTCTCTGTTATGTGACTCTCTGTTATGTGACTCTCTGTTATGTGACTCTCTTATGTGACTCTCCTTATGTGACTCTCTGTTATGTGACTCTGTTATGTGACTCTCTGTTACGTGACTCTCTGTTATGTGACTCTGTTATGTGACTCTGTTATGTGACTCTCTTATGTGACTCTCTGTTACGTGACTCTCTTATGTGACTCTCTGTTATGTGACTCTGTTATGTGACTATCTTATGTGACTCTCTTATGTGACTCTGTTATGTGACTCTCTGTTATGTGACTCTCTGGTATGTGACTCTCTGTTATGTGACTCTGTTATGTGACTCTCTTTTATGTGACTCTCTGTTATGAGACTATCTTATGTGACTCTGTTATGTGACTCTGTTATGTGACTCTGTTATGGGACTATGTTATGTGACTCTGTTATGTGACTCTGTTACGTGACTCTGTTATGTGACTCTGTTATGTGACTCTGTTATGTGACTCTGTTATGTGACTCTGTTATGTGACTCTCTGTTACGTGACTCTTTTATGTGACTCTCTGTTATGTGACTCTGTTATGTGGCTCTCATATGTGACTCTCTGTTATGTGACTCTGTTATGTGACTCTCTTATGTGACTCTCTTATGTAACTCTCTTATGTGACTCTCTGTTATGTGACTCTGTTATGTGACTCTCTGTTATGTGACTCTCTTAAACTTTTTCTATTTGCTCAGTTATTAATTTAATAATTGATAGGCCTATAGTTATATAACTTACACTGAATGTTATGAGCATTGTGAGGTACTTCTGTTCGTCATCAATTACCAGAGCATTTGCAACACATGGTAGAGCTGCTCGAATCCTGTCTTCGATCGGAATTGGGGCAATATTTTCACCTCCAGCAAGAATAATAATTTCTGTAAAGTAAATGCAGACAATTACAAAGAGAGTAAAATAGAAATATGCTAGCCAAACACAGCTATAAACACAATTATTGCCAAGGGCGTAGACTACAAGATATACGAAATAATATAAGTAAAATATATATATTATTAAATAAATAGTAATAAAACATATTTTTGAAATACACTATAAAAATATATAACAAACATCCATACTAATGAAGAGATCCACAACAATTTAAGGTGCTCTAGTTTTGTTCTGGAGAATTCAACTTTAACATTACAAATAACATTTTGTTTTCATTCCAAACTCTGTAATTATTAAAGCTGTAATGAATATATATGTAACAAAACTATTATAGAAATAATAATGCCATGTTTAAATTTGGTATTACGTTTTCAAGTGCCACAAATGTCATATATATCATTTACAATAAAAGGATTGTTTTCAAGCTGATCAATATAAACAATAAATAATACAAATTTAACACGGAAAAAGTTGTACATTCGTAAAACAAACTATTACATCAAAATGTTGAATATAGTTCCAAATTTGAATTTAAAATACTCTATCTAAAATGGATAATTTTTATTGGATCATTATAACAATACATTTTGAGAAATATATAAATTATATTTAATTCGATTTTTATAAAATGTTTGATTATAATTTAGAACGTTCAATGTATTTTTTTTAATGTTTTTGTATCTAAATATAAATAATGTTTATTATTTGTAATGCTCAGGCAAATAAAAACAGTTTTTTTTTATATGAAAGTTTCATTTTGAAGGAAATGTATTTCGTTTAAAGTATTTTTTAAATAAATAAATTTAATAGTGCAATCAAGGATATAAGAAACTCAACCAGTCTGCAGAATTGATTAACCGATTGATTTAGTTTTATTTAAAAATCATTATTTATTTACATAGATTACTGATATGTATATATTGACACGTTATACTATATAGCTTTATTTAACGAAATATTTTTATTTAAAAAATCATATAAAATAAAAAAAAGTTGAAAAAATTACATTCCCCATGCTTTGTAGGATTTTAAGTAAATGTATTTTGGTAGTTTAATCAGACATGTTTATAAACTTTGAGAATAATTTGGCAATAATTTCATGCAGCGCACCCCTATTATACTATACGGGCGGACTAATACATACGTAACACTCATTTATTTAAATATGTTCTATCAGAAATACCAGAAAATGTAAATAAGTTTATTTGCTTATTTCATAGACAAACTTTGGTTTTCCATTGGATCGAGTATTTTAAATTCAAGTTTGGAACTATAAATTGAACATTTTTTGATATACTATATAATTAGTCATCTGAATGTGCAACTTTTTCCGTGTTAAATTGGTATTATTATGTATTGCATATATGCGCTGAAAAGAATTATTTTATTATAAATGATAAGCATACTATCACGTAGCATATGCTACTTGAAAACAAAATACAAAATTAAAACATAACTTTATTATATATATAATAGTGATGATAGACATTCATAATTGCATTGTTTAGAATTAAAAACAATAATATTTGTTAAATTGCCATTTATTAAATATTATAATCATTAACCGTTAGTATTCTCAATGCTATAGGAACATATTTTTATAAGATATTTAACATGTAAATTATTCATTGTTGAGACCATCGTGCTAGCGTCAATAAAACAATATTCCCTTGGGTTTTGCACACACGATTCTGGTATTTCCTTTACGGTTTTGTTGTATGTATTTTTACTTCCATATTCCTCAAACAACGGTACTGCTCTTCCTTCCCATAATAATTTCTAGGTACAGTTGGAATGGGAGACGAGACAATTACTGGTGATGATGTACGCTGTTTTCTATTAATATTTGCTACACAATCTTTATCAGTGTTTTACTGTTAATGTAAACACTCTAACCTTACTGTCTTGTAATACTCTAAAACTCCAATCAATACTCCAATCAATACTCCAATCAATACTCCAATCAATACTCCAGTCAATACTCCAATCAATACTCCAATCAATACTCCAATCAATACTCCAATCAATACTCCAATCAATACTCCAATCAATACTCCAATCAAT
>JAUZND010003268.1:0-12359 GCA_034780555.1 Coelogynopora nodosa
CTGATTGGCTGAAAAATTTTCGAAATTTTTGGCGCGAAAATTCAAAATAATTTAAATCGGTCAAGGTCACGGGGGGGAAGGGGGGTCATCGAAAAAAAAAAAATCGGTCAAGGTCACGGGGGGGGGAGAGGGGGGGGTGATGCAGATAGACTCCTTCCTTACTACTTTTATACCCAAAATTGGTCACATGATTTATTTAATGATTGATTGGGATTATAGTTAGTTTCATTTAAATTCTTAATTTTTTGTATCGTACTTTTTTCCTTTTATTTCCAAATAAATAAATTTTCCGAAATGTATTTGAAATTCCTATCATTGCATTTCAGCTATATTTTAACATTTAACACTGGTAATTTAATATTGTTAATTTCTAATCAATTCTAATCGTCTAATCTCTCAAGAAATTTAGAATGTGTTGTCCCGACCTTCGAGATAGTTATATATGGTTCATAAACACATAAAATGTGCTATTATGCAGTGGACCCATACTAAGTTACATAACATCAAGTAAAACAATCATTACTGGGTAACTCAATTATTGTATATGTCGGCGTCCCATTTTAGCAAAGGCATATTTTTTAATTTTCATAAATATTGTTTTTTTAATAGATTTTTAACATTTAAATTTATCGAAAATTTGAACAGAAGTATATTTAAAATTAAGGGATTTAACATCATCATTCTTCTATGACTTCATCAATTTCTTAAATATAAGACAACTTATTAAACTTTAAAAAATGTAATTAATCAAAGGTCAGCTAAAATATATTTTTTTAAATACAATATATTCTGAGTAATTGTTCTTTTGTTGTCATGGTTTGTCATTAAAGTTTATTTGCAATCAGAAAATAATTTCAAAACTGTTAATATTTTCACAATAACAGCTATATGTTTGTCATTATAGACAAAAAAATACAATTTGCTTTTTTCAATTTACAAATGAGACTCACTATATTTATATTTAAATGTCGACGAGGGACCTTTATTAGTGTGCCTAAATAAGTGACGGTTCTTGCTACAGGTAAACACAATACGGTAATACAACTTACATGAAGTTCGAGAAGGAGGATTGACGATTTCTCATTAGACTCAATTGCGCTAAGAAGCAGTTTTAATGAGGACGTTGTTGCTGGATTTTTTCCTACCTGAAAAACAAAACAAAATCAGTGTTACTACAAAGCAATATATACTTTTGCACTTTTCACTAATCAAACTGTTTTGCTTAATATTTGATGTTTTCACATCTAGTAACTATCGGATAACCCCAAAGTTACGATGTATTGGGTAAATAAAATATATTTTTAAAAAATCGACTAATTCCTTTCATTCCTATTTGCATACTTATTACACATGTAATATATATCATTTCTGATACGTTGTAACCGAAGATATAATGCTAACCACGTTAACCCTAATATATACTGAAAGTGAGACCCGAAGTGGCACTTCTGTTGTCACCTCATTCTTATCCCCCACCCCATCCCATCCAGATAAGGGGTGCAAACTGCACTTTCTAGTTCATTTGCAATATTACATATAAATAATTGTAATAATAAAAAGGTAATAGTTTGCTGTTCACATATAACAATAGGTTAACTTATTTGACTCAGTTGTGTCGTATGGACTTTTTTAAACGGCCATACAAATATTTCAAAATTTCAGCTGTAAAATAATTTGTTTAAATAGTCTACTTTTTAAAGGGAATCCACCGCAAAACATATTGGTTCGTTTACATGTCCATTTTCAAGAGTTCGTTTCTGATTGTTTTTTTAATGTCATCATGATAGTATCGTAGAATGTTGTAACTATTTGTTAGTCGCTTTAATAAATTTTAATTTGTTTTGTGGTTGTATTTAGTTATCTCAGGAGTATTTAAAATACACATATCATTCGTATTTTAAAAATATAATTCTATTAATTTAATAAAGTACACTTTTAATAAATACATTAAATACTAAATAATAATTTTTAAAAAATGTGAAAGTTTAGTCGATTATGGTCAACATTTACATTTACAACAAAAACAGAATAATCATTTTAGTATTTGTAACAAATATATATTACGAAAATAATTAATATAAAACAAAAATGTATATAAAGTATACGGTTTTTAAGTACGTGAAAAGCTTTTTTGGAAAACACCCATTTTACGTTCTTGTATCGAAGAGTTACTTAGCATAGGGGGGGTTAACACATCTTGTTGGCTGTTTGCTTGAATGCACAAAGTTTGCAAAGTTGTTACTTTTACCTAAATATCTTTTGTTTAAATGCAGTTATAATTCTGATATTTCAATGTTATAGAAAAAAATAATTAAGAATTATTAAACATTTTGTAAGGCACTCGAAGCGCATTACAAAAAAATGATTTTTTATTTGTGAAAAACGCAGTGGATTCATCTTATTATAATTCATCTGATAGAGTGCCCGCATTCAAATGTCTTTCTTCTAGTCTACCTCAAAGGATTAAAGTTAACTTATTGCTAAACTGATATAACACAAAGGAGTAACAGTTGTATGTAAACATATGGTCTGATAGATTTGAATTATGTGAAGCAAAAAACGGCAAAATTAAGAATCTATATAGTATTATAGGCAGCTTTTAAAACACACGTTTTAGGAAAATCATTAAATTTCAACTAATCTTACACATTACCGAAACTATGAATTGATTCATATTTGGAATAAATTTAAGACCTAGTTTTTCTATGTCCTATGATTTTCATGTTTATCGGTTTTTCTTCTTCTTTTTAACAGGGTGTCGACCAGTTTGTCATAATTTTTTCGCAGGATTATTGCAGGATTTTTACAGCATTATAAAATTATTTTGCAGGTTGAAACTTAAAGTTTAAGTACCTATTATACTCTTATATAATGATCTGATGAAAACTATTTTAGTTGAAACATTATCAAGAGTGTTACAATTAACAATATAAATTATTAGTTCAGAAAAATAACAAAAATTAATTATTTGTCCAATGATGATATCTCAACATCAAGTTGCTTCAACTGCAGGCACAATCGCTTCCGGTCTGATTCTTTTTCGAATAGTTCTCGAGAATGTCTCTTTTTTCATCTGTTTTATTTTGATGTTATAGGCAAGCTTTGTCGAAGCTCATTTTCAACCAGGAGTTCTTCATTTAAGGAGAAACCTCGTTCCACGGATGCCTGACCATGAGACAGACAAAGAAATAATCTCATTAATTTGTAAAGCTCTGGTGAGTATCCTGCTGAGTTGTTCAATAGTGAGAAAATAAAAGACATCTAAGCGCTCCATTTTTCTGTCAAAGACTAACAGTCGCTCTTTAAAAATTGACTGGTTACAAAGATCCTCATACTAACTGCGTTTTGACCTTGTCAGCCTCTACCCCATTAAGCCAGTTGGTTGACACCAGAAGTACTAGGGCATAATCTTGAAGCTTTTCTTTATGTTCCTTGTCTGGTAGACTAATGATTTCCGTGTCTAAACATGCACAGTGGACGAATGAGTGCTTCAATGGACTATGGGCATGTAGCTTGTTGAGGATAGTTACTAGAAAAGAGATGCATGATCTCATGAAGTCCGAGATCTGACTAGTGGTAACTAGTTATTTGACCTCTTTCATCGCCAACTTTGCACCAAATCCGATTCCAACCTTAGCTGAGTTAACTAGGTTGGTAGTGTCCAACTGCTGTTTTACTTTCTGTGAACCACTGCCACATGTTTCATGAACATACGGTTTAACAACTATTTTCATTATTATGGTGAAGATAAAATGGTACCATGGGTGCATTTGTTTGGAACATTTTGAGGAAGTATTCAATGTCATTAATAACAAAAACAAATAAGGAAAACTTTGCCCTCAGAAGACGATCAATAAGCACTTGTTTCATAGTTCGTTATGATTTAGAATCTAGTTCTCTTTTTTGCCTTTCATTCCTTCAACATATGCACAAAGATGGGATAGGATATTCAGAGCTCTTTCAGGCACAATACCATTCCAACATGTTGAACAAAATTTGAGAGGCGACTTAGCTGTTGAGTCGTTGGCAAAATTAATGTAGTCAGCAAGGCGTGATGGCACATCTTTAAATATATAATAGCAACTTTGCAAGAATGTATGTTGTATTTTTGTCTGCTATTCTCAAGGCTTCATCTACAACATGGAGAGAGCATGTTCCAATATCAATCAAACTTGTATAACCATAGTGGTCATGCTTAGCACCTACCTATTGGCAGCTCAGCATGCCAGGGACACATATTTCCTTGTGACCATGGTGCTCATACTTATCATCATACTTATACCATGTTTCCCTAAAAAAATACAATAATAAAAAATATATAAAATTTTTAAAAAAGGTGCGTGTCCAAAAATCAATTTACAAGATTTTTGCAGGTTATAAATTTTTACAATATATTTGCAGGTTTTGCAGGTCAGTCGAAACCCTGTCTAATCATTAAAGAGTTCGGTAGTTTTATAAAAGTGTTATAAAAAACATTGTTCACTATCCCTATATTCATTATCAGCATGATTTCCTATATAACATGCTCATCAACATATCAATCATCTCTAAAAAATAATGATATTTTGCCCCAATGTCACTATCTCCGACATGTCCCTCACTCGATTGTGTTGGCAGTATAGCGAACTATTGGTATGGTTGTAAATTCAGCATCAAAGCTTTTATTACCACCCCCACCCGCTCTTCGTCCTGCATGTTACTTTACCTGACATGTGGGATATCCCCCCTCCATAAGTCATGGCATGCTGAACAATTTAATACATTGCTACTGGAAGGTGGATATCAAAGTGCCACACACTTTAATCCCTATTTTTAACCAATTGAATCGTTTTCTTTCCGGCCATTTCTTCAAGGAGTGGCCAATCTTTCAGTGTTAGGATTATTATAACAACAACAAAAACTTTATACTATAACCTTCTCTCAAATCAAATAAGATCATCGTGCAGTTAAATAGGTGTATATGTATGTATTATGAATTGAAATATTAAATATGCTATCAGCATCTAAAAACAATTTGAAATGTATAAAATGTCAACTATTATATTAAATTGTTAATAGCAAGTAAACATAAAAAATACTTTTTCCATATTTCGAGACAGTAAAACTTTAGATTTAACTCGGCAGTCAATATGATTCAATACTGTACATTTGGCTCGACAGATACTATGATACAAACTAGATTTAGCTCGACAAATAATATGATACAAACTATAAATTTAACTCCGACAAATATAATATTACAACCCGTAGATTTGGCCTGACAATAATATCATACAAACTGTAGAATTAGCTCGACAAATATTATAATACAAACTGTAGATTTGTCTCAAGCAAAAATAAACCTAATCGACAATCTATCATGTATAATGATTGATGACCATTTTATAATAAATGATACTTATAATACATTATAATTGCTGTTATGTTTTAAAATTGATGATGTCGCAATGTAAGAAAAATTAAAATTATTCTATATTTTATTTCAGCGCATCTCAGCTAATTAATATGTATGCAAACCACACAGCTACTTACAGAAAATCGCTGGAGTGTTGTGTTCTTGGCAAACATCTTAGACAATAGTGCCAACCCCTTGTCAAATATTCGATTTGAGGAGATATCAAGATCAGTAATCACTTTGTTCCCGGTCGTCAGAAGTTCAGTGAAGAAGGCGGCCCCTTCCACCCCGATACCATTCATACTCATATTGAGAATACGGAGGGTTTTGTTTTTCTTGCAGAACAAAGATGTAAAATATAATAATTTCAAATAAATATGGTGAATCAATGAATTGTGGTAGTTATTTAATATTATTGAAATACTTTTATACGTCTGTTGGTATAAAATACAAAACAATGTTTTTAAACTATTGTAAATATATAATATAAATGTTAATATTTAGCCTCATGTGTACTATGAGAAGTAGTATTGGAAGGGCGACTTCTACTCTATGACCTCATCGCCCCTCCCCTACCCCCCTAAATGGAGAAAATTATGTAACCGATTTAAACAGGGTTAGGTTTATTTGCGATTAATTGAAGGTCAATAAGTTCGATTATATTACTTACAAATAGGTAATAAGTACTTTAATGATACTATACAATCATTCAAGTACATTTATAGGTTTTTAAATACAGAGTAAAGCCATAATTATAAGTATACAGCCATATATTTCCTAATTATGTTTCCAAACATAGGCAGGGATTTGTAAAATTTATCGTGTGAATAATCATATAGTAATGAACAAATAAAATTTCGCGCAATTTTATTTCACGATTCATTTAACTAAGTGTAAGAAAATTATGTAGACATATTTAATTGTCAGCTATTGCAGTTAGTGGCGATCTTGTTAGATGGAATTCATAGCCAATGATATCATAATGAGTAATTAATTGACAGCATGTACGGTTAATGCAATAAGTTAGTTAACGAACAAAATCTCAATTCACTGCAATAACTCAAAATAAAATATATCTGCAGCATTGTTATTCTATTTAGTTAATTGAATGTTTAAAAATAAGGTCGTAAAGTGCATAGTGTAAATGAGGGCTTAATCACAAGGCGATCTTCTAAAATCTAAAATGGTTTTATTTAAAGTTTACTTTGTGTTCATTATAATTGTCACATTGATTTATTCATATTTTACTGATTTTTTTCAAATCAGAGTATTATCAATGAAGATATTGGCAAAAATACGCATATAGGATCAGTTTTTCGGCAGTGGACCATGTTTAGAATGAAATAATTTGAAACGATTAATTACTCTATTCGATCTAACAGTAAGTTTAGTGAATTGACAAATGGAAGCAAGAGCGCATGAATAAGGCCATTCGTGATAAGATTTAACAGCATTAATACATTATCTCTGATCATCTATCAATACTTGAATTCCAATTAAAATCAACCTGATAGGAAATTGTATGGGTACAATGCAGCATATTGGGGGAAAAAATTACATGAATGATCAAATGCTATCATTGCAGAGTATCTCACATTAATTTCTAAGCAACAAAAATCGAACTAGACGACCTTGACTTAAGTGGAATCCACATTGAAATATACATAATCAGTAAAGTAATGGCAGAAGTATACTGCATTAGAACAAATCAATAAATGTATTTGAATGATCGATTAATATCTTTTGAGTACTCATGATCTATTTGAAAATAGGGAACAAAATTATAATTATATAGTCGGAATTCATATTGAAATAACCCTGATTGAATATTGTATGACTACAGTGCATTGTATTAGAAATAATCAATAAATGTACTTTAATCAATAATTACTAACATTAGAGTACATTTGATCAATTTGGATATAAGAAAATCGAACTCAGTTACCTTGAATAATCAGGAAATTAACTTGAACTATTTTATATTGGCTAAATGTTTTTACTATTAAAGGGAGATACAATATATAAGCGGAGGTTATAATATAAGGGATATATACGTATATCAACACGAATTGTACAAAATGTATAATTTCTCAGGTGTAGTGCCCTCGAAATTAAGAATGCTTATAAATGCAATTAAACATGTTAAAAATTTTACTTATTTAGTAATTTACAGAAATTGTTAATCAAATAGCTTTATAAATATAATAATGAACAAATCTTATAATAATGAAAATAAATATATATGCATTTCTATTGTCAGCGTTGTGATAATAACAAAAAAATAGGAAATAACCCAAAACTATTCATATTTATTATTTCTGAAGTTTCGTTCTAAAGTTGCCTTTTGTAATTATCTTCAGTACAAACTAGAAGTGAAAAACATGAAAATACAAAACAAGTACAATGAGATTTCAAAAAATTGCAAACCATATTATTTGAATTATTCATCATACATTCAATTGCTAATGATAATAAAAGTATGATATTAATGTATTTAGCTTTGTGACACGCTTTACGAATATGACCTTAAACGAAATTAATTTGAAAATAATCTTAAAACTATGAAAGATAATATTTCATTTATTAAAATACACACTAAAATTTAGATATAAATTAAAACATTTAAAATTGTTTTATTTCGTAAACAGCATAAGTTTAAATAAATTACATAAAAATGTCCACTTAACATTACTGAAGTTAAGAATATGGATTCGTCACAGCTGTTCTTAAAATTGTACATTATAATATAGCCCACTTAAAAAAATATCATCATTCTTACCAACAATGCTTTACACAGGACTGCCGCGCCGTCTTTCCGAATACAGTTCCAACTCAAATCTAGTTCTTTTAATGTTCCGTTGAATTCTGTAACACAAAAATTATTTCAAATAAATGTCATTGAAAGAAATTTTTCTTTATCGATGAAAACTTTGAAAATGACATCGTAATATTATCAATTTGAATACATTTGACTATACATTTTATTATTATCCATACATTTTTATTGTTGTAGCTTATTTTATTGAAATTAGGGATTTCAATCCCTCAAAAATGTAATAAAATTAAATTGATAAATTAATGTATGAACTCGAGTTTATTAATACAAAACTGTAACAATTATCTCACAAAATAATTATGCAAAATCAAAGATGCTTAATCGATTAACTGACTTGTTATAAAAATAATATCATGATAAAGTAATAAAATAATTTAAAGGAAAAACATGCATAGATAATAAAAGTAATTTTACGACTATATAAATACAGGTTGAAAATTAAAATACGGTATGCCCCATTTGAAGCAAGCCGAAATAATATGTGAATTTTTAAAATAGAGAAACTAACAGAGTGATATATTGGTACTGTATATTTTAAATTGACACTATATTTAAAAAGTACTTACTTAAAGCATTTGCCAAGAGTTTCATTGAAAGATCTCCAAGGGAATTATAGGACAAACATAAAGATGTCAAATGTTGAGAATTCTAAATTGTCAAAATGATTAAATATATTAAATACAACGTATATATAAAACAAAAAAACATATTTAGTCAATTTATAAAACTTTAATTAAATTAACCCATTAAACGATCTAATAGTAACTCTAAATTTATATAAATTAATAATCTTAATTATTATGAAAATAAACAATTATATAGGCAAAATCTTAAATATTTCTGTTTAATAGTTACTATATACTATATATTATATTTACATTAATTTATATATAAATTTGATGAATCCTTGAGAAGATTATAACATCAATAGATTTCCAGTGTATTTGTAATAGTGTTTAAATAAGGAACAAAATAGTATTGCAAAATCGCTTTCATTAAATTTACTTAAAAAATGCATTGATTTTATTTTAAAAATTATTATGGTTATTAATTATTATTACTGGTTAAATCTTGCCCTGCATTGTCATACTTTTTAATTATGTTTCTTATACATGAATTCAAATAAGAAATATTTAATAAAAAACTTCCAATGGTTAGGAATTTAATCATATTTAAATTTTGTGTTAAATATAACTTTTTAATTAATTGATCAAGTCACTAAAATAAATGTTTTGTAGAATTACATACATTATGGATACTAACATTAGGATAATATTTGTAATAGGTTTCGATACAGACAAAAAAAGAGTGAAGAAAATAAAAACAAAAAGTTTTTCTCGATTGATGACTTCAACAAATAGCAAAAAATATTGCCAATTTTGTTCAAATCTTTATTATCATCGACATTCGATTAATTATCACATATTTGAAAATTTATCTAAAATGGTAGTATTATTACTTTTATGCCAGAACTCATTAAAAAAATCATTGATGTATATTTTGTTCACCCCACTACAAGTAACTCTATAATAGTGATGAAGAAATTTTTTTACGAAATAGGTGTTCAACTATGATCTATTTTATACATTCAACTAAAACATTTAATTGTATAATACAAAAAAGCACAAATGAGGCGTCTACCCTCACCACATCAATTAGAGACCAATTGTGGATCAAGGATTGTTCTTCATAAACATAATTCACTCAAAGATTTGAAAAATCACTATTTTATTGATTTAGATTATAGTTACTTTCATTTAAAATAGTTTGAATTGTTGTATCGTTACTATTTTTTTAATTTCCAAATAAGATAAATTATTTAAACAATTTATTTAAAATTCATATTATTGCATTTAAGCTATAAATTTTGTCACTAGTATTTTGAAAAATGTCGGTTGCTATCTATAATCCATTTTACTCGACTAATCTCTCAAAATACTGGAAGATGACGTCAATGCATTCTTGTGTGTTCATAGGTTCAAAATAAAGAAATCTGTATTGTCATGAGTAATAAATAAAAAGTTTTTATCACCAGGGAAGTGTACACCTAACGGATACAAATTCCATTTAAAACCATTTACAAGCACATATTTCCATTCTTTTTATCCCACATCCAATATCGCACATATACCATGATATCCAAAATGCTTTTAGTCCCTAATATATTTTTATTTAATAAGCTCCTTGCAGTGGATGTGCAGCAATACTTACATCTTTTTGCAAGCATACAAATAGTTACATATCTTTTGATATTAGATTTTCCATTATTTTAATGATTCAGTGATACATTTAAAGAATAACTGTATAGCCGCAGGGAGCTGAGAAATAATATTTTTTAATTAGTAAATACATTGAACTTATACAAATACATAAATATTGAACTTACATGCACCATCGTCTCAATAAAATGTCCTTGAGCATCTCGAATTTGGTTACCTAAACAAATACATTGTTAAAAAAATATTAAAAAACGAATAATTAAATTTGTTTTAATAATTTTAAAATATTAGTACATTTTTTTAAATATTAAAAAAATTAATTTATTATGGTTATTTATAAAATTATATTTTTAAAATTTAAACTCGGTCATTTATCAATCATTTAAACTAGTTATAAAGTTTACTACATATACTAAGTGGTAATATAAATATTTGCTAATATTCTTTTTTAGAATGCTTTACCATAATTATGTTTATGTTATTATTAATTATTATTTTAATAATTTTATTAATTTTATTTATTTTATTAATTATTATTTTAAAATAAGCAAAGGTACAGAATTATTAAATTTTGGTTAGGCTTCGTGACGCACTAATAATAACAACACAACTAATTATTATAATGTTTTGAAGCCCTAACTATTTTGTATATAAATAACAAGACGACAATGAAAAATGTCTAAAAACAATACATTCTAAATTAGAAATACAGTTTATAACTCTTTTGAAGTTAACGGCAGGACCGAATGTATTCAAAATAACTATTATATAAATAATATTACAAATAATGTACACTTTAAATAATCTTAAAAGACTTAAAAATATTTACAAACCGTCCATACCTACCATTCCATACTAACCATACATGCCAACCCTCCATGCCAACCCTCCATGCCAACCGTCCATACCAACCGCGTCCATACCATGAACAACTAGGCTATTAGAATAACTTAAAGATTTATAAACATCAGTTAAATGCTCAAAAACTAATCAGAACTCATTTAATAAGCGTAGGATTGAAATTGATCCCCTCTCAGCGAGGTAAGTGTCATAGAGGTACAAGAAAAACTAAAATTAATAATTATAATAATTGTATGTAATATACTTCCGAGATAAACATACGCAGAATGAAGAGTTCCACTACGGATTAATACTGAATATATTACAAATTAAGCATTTCCCGTTCTTAAAAATATTTGAAGACAACACCCCAATCCTCTTATACAATCTAAAGCTCAACTATTATAGATTATTGGATTTTGTGATACCTCATTCATTTTTTGTTCCCCTTCATTACGAGGACAGACAACGCCCATGAGATGACATTAACAAAATATGAAACAATGACAGAAAATCATATACCGATGGTTAAGAATTCTTAATGCTTTATAGAAATATGAATCGGCAAACCAACAAGTTAAATAGGAGTTCAATAATTATCGATGAATAATAAAATATAGTGAGTATACGTGAGACAAATGTTTATTAATATTACGAAACTTTTATCTAAATATATTTTTAATATAAAAAGTTTAATATATAAGTTATTTCAATTATTAAAAGTTATTACATTCTCACATAATTGTCTGTTTGTTAGGTTGTTATACTTGCTAATATATAAGTGATCAATTTTAAGCGTAAGTATTTGATAGAGAAAAAAACACTAACATTTAAATAAACATATATTCCATAAAAAAATACTATGTATATATATACCTATTATAAATATGATCATACAAATGAAATTACAAGATAATCAAACATATTTTTCTCACAAAGATATAAAAATTATATTTATATGTAGAATTAGTATATTTATATATAGCCGCTGAAGGTCCTAAGTCCCGCACCTTATTTAGTTTCTACTGTATCTCTTTGGGTCATCTTCTACTTTCGGTCCGTTTTGGTT
>JAUZND010003269.1:0-12358 GCA_034780555.1 Coelogynopora nodosa
CAAATGTTCTTAAATTGCAAATTAATGGAAATTAATAATAAAATAAAAAACAAGTGTAAGATTTTGAAATTAAAATTGAGTATAAATAAGAGTATAAACCTATATATCGACTAATGAATTTGATGAGGGTTATTAAAACTATATATTCTGTATTTAATAAGATTGACAACAACAAAAACTGGTTCCGCATATGTAATAGACTTCCTATGCAGCACGTGTTTTAAAAAATTATAATTATTTAAGAAATACTAACCTAACAAAATACCTTTACGTATTAGCGGAAAATTTATTTATCTTGCTTAATTTAACACTGCATTTATATCCTTAACATATATGCTTACTAGCAGTCTATACAACTTTATTCAAAGATGTAGTCATTTAATAATTATTAGTTATATGATATTTTACTCTCGATATGTTTTACTATATTTACTCATTAGCTGGTTTGTATTATATTATCATCAAGTTAACCTCACACAAATTGAAGTGATATTAGTAAATGTAAAAAACAGAAGAAGGACACTGTAGTATGGAGGACCAAAGGATTCAATGTGGGAATCTCTAAGAATTATAATTTAAATAAGGCAGACGTCTAAGCAAACCTTCTGAGCTCGAAATAAACCTTGCAGACCTAGTTTAAATTGTAATTCTTAAATATTTGCCAGGAAAACCTTTCAGAAATCGAGGTCTGCAAGGTATATCTCGTTTAAATAGTAAAGCTTAGAGATTTTCACATTGAACCCTTGGTCCGCCATAGAGTAGCAACTTTGCACTGAAAACGAATTATTCACATATAATGTAAAATTTAGGTCAGTATGCATCAAGGAACAGAACCATTGAAACTCAGTTTCTTTCTATTAAAAATTGCAGAGAATGGCCTCAGATTGTTTGGTAGCATTTTATCATCCTCAAATTGCAGTCATTTCATTAATAGTAATACCATTTGCATGCATCACTTATCATTTTAGATTGATGATTTTATGCCGACAAAAATATAGAAAATGTTAAATAATGTTATAAAATATTCATAATTTTCATTAAGCTTTTACAAATAATCAAAATTATTATGAAACACAATTTCACCAAAAAACAACCATTACTTTAACATATTATGCTTACAAGTATAACAACATACAAACGCAGTATACGAAAGTATAATTTTATTTCACTCCTGACAATACCACAAAAAATATATAAAAAATTGAACAAAAAATCAAAGTAAACAAAATGAGTGCGAAATTTAAACAAATAAATAATAATGACAAATTTATATTTATTAAACGAAACTTAAAAATACAATACAAAACATACAATGAATGGATTACTACCAAACATACACAGATTTTGATGAACTCATGAAGCGGTATACCTCAAAATTGGAATCTCATGATTACAAATCATAATATAGTTGGAAGACGTATAACAGAAATATGATTTAATTTTTTTTTACTCAATATATTCCGACTAAACAAGCTTTATCAAGTGATGTTAAAAATCTCTTGATAGGGAGTATTGTGTAGTTGAAATACTGACCAACGAATAAAGTTTTCGTAAATTTACTGCAATATATTAATGCCTAAATATTAACAAACAGATTTACGGGATTTTACCTTTTAAAGTGGAATAATTAAATGTAAAACACAACTTTTTATTGCTAAATTTATGTTCAATTCATTTGAAAAATTAATTATTTGAAAAATAAATTTTAATAATTCACGCCAGTATACACTATTATATACTTACGTGGGCTCAGTAACATTTTTAAAAACCTTTAAGCAGTATATTTTACCATCAGAACGTCTAGTAGCATAATACACTTTAGCAATGGAGCCTTTAGCTGAAATACAATAAATACAAACAAATACAACTAACTGTGATTATTTATGACTAGATCGGAATCTGCATCGTTTACATTTTTATAAACTATACACAATGTTTTTTATATAAATGTTATAATATTTCATACAATTTAAACTAATGTTAACAAATTTTGATTGAATTAACAGTAAAAAAGATTAATGAATAAACATTTATAAATATGTATAAAATATTTTATAATACACACAGCTTGATTTCCAAAAACGAAAACTTTTGAAATATATTAAAATTGAACAATGGTTTGGTTGTGCATAATACTTTAGCTGAATTAAAATTATTATCATTTGATATAATTATAAAGATCAGAATACATGTATTTTAAAGTAATAAAATACAACATAGCCTTCTTTTAAACTTGCTTGTAATAAGCATACTAAAGTAAATAAAATGCATCCTATGTTAACATTAATTTAGTTTTAAATATTTCATTTATATACAAATTCAATATATATTATATTGAAAAAATTATAATTTATAAATAATGGTACTTAAACAAAAAATATTTAATTACTCACCAAAATATGTCTTTTCTCCAAAGTCACTTTCCTTAAACTCAATTGACATTATTGATAATAACTAAAAATAATAAAATTAAAAATCAAAATATTAATTATGTATATGGTATAATGTTACACAATTTAAGTTTACAATTTATTTATGATCATAAAAAATAACTGCATCCAATGTTAATTTTTAAACAGGATTTTAACACGGTTTTTCCAGACATACAACTTTAAGAAAAATACTTCCATATGCTAATTTTATCCCATAGAACAGATGTCGGTGAAAATGATACATTTAGAATTATATAATTGCTGTATCAAAATATTATCTAAAACATTTGTTAGAACAAAATTATTTTAAAATCTTACAACTTATAAATTTATTAACGTCAATTTTTTTTGACTAATATTAAAAAGTTTAATATCGATTACAATTAATTCCATTACACAATACCACCAATAAAGAAATGAAAGATTACATGGAAGTAGAATAAACATTTACAATTAAATTAATTAAGAAAATTACAATGTACTAAATTAATACAAAAAAGTTGTATTACATTCAGCATTATCAGATTGCTTTAATAAGTTGTTAACTGCACATTTTAATGACGAACTTTCTCACAAAAATATTTAATGGCAAAATATTAATTAAAATTTTATTTAAGCTAAAATATTATTTCCATGATAAATGTAACTTAATGTCACTCTATGATTAACATTTGCACTGAAGTATGTAAATAAAGGAACAATTTAAATAAAAATTAACTGTCAGTTGCATCAAAAAAACTTAATGCAAAAAAGATTTATACACATATGTATACAAATATGTATACAAATTACTGTATAGCATTGCTATATTGAGATCATCGATTGGTTACAAGAATATGGCATCCTTTAGAATATTGATAAATATAATTATTTGGCGAATTAAAGTTGTAATATTAATGTTTTTTTAAACTTTAAATTGATTGGCAATAATAATGTGTAAATGTGAAGTAAACCGCTATAATATACATTTATGGTACATATGCGATTTTTCCTGTATTAGTTGATAAGCCATGAAGACCTTCAATTTTTCTGATGTTCCTTAGTAAAGATGAACTATGTGTAAGGGATCAAATCGTATTTTAATATAAAATTTGTGGCTGAAACTACTAAATTTACTAATGCTTGTTATATAAGGCCGTTTTCATTCATTCCTAACTTAAACATTCCAATTTACAATTTTAAAGTATGGTCAATAAATTGTTTTCATTAATGGCGAACTTAAGCATTCGATAAACAATAACTTTTAGGTTCGGTTACTTATCAGGCAAGATTTTTATATTTGTAGTTTCGTCAGCTGTATTAAAATGCCGGTATGATGAGGAAGCAGTGGAAATATCGGTGGAAGCTTATGATGACCAATCAGCTTTACTATATCTACAAAAATTTACATTTTAATGAACATGTATATATAAACTTTACTTCAAAACAAAATTTAAAAAAAGTATTGTTACCATTTTTCAAATATAAATCCTGTTAAAATATCTGAATAAAATCCTCTTGCATAAATTTCATCAATATTTTTTAATGGTATATGAATAATAAAAAATTAGGGTTAAAACCAGATGTTGATGCCATGTACCTCAGATGAAACCTGATACCAATTCAATACAACCCAGAGCTGATGCCAATTACCTGTGAAACAACCCAATGCCAAACTTATATAATTTTGTATAAATTGCATGTAAAACAGTCTTTGAACAAGTTAAGCACATTGTTTGTTCAGTGCGACAGTCAGGCTTCAATTGATTACATTTCCGGATTAGGTATTATGTTTATTTTCTAATGCAGCGATAAATATACTTTATTATCGATTACTTTTCAAAAGTTCGATCATTTTCACTAATACCCATCGAACTTTCTTTGTATATACGGTGTTACTGTGCATATGTTGTACAAATGGAAAAAGTAAACTTTCATTTATGAAAACAGACTAAATATGAATAAAGACAATAACATGATCAATGGATGGATACCAATATGTAGGAACTTTTAGCAGTCTATACCAATGACTAATTTCAGGATCAATATTTGCTACTTGTATTAATCTGTATGTTTCCATAGTCCCTAGACAACTATATACGAAGACTAAGATATCAGATAAAAAAAAAGACATCATACTTTCAAGGCAAATTTATTTGTGTAGGTAATATGGTAATAAATTATTACCATATTACCTACACAAATAAATTTGCCTTGAAAGTATGATGTCTTTTACATTCTATTCTACTACATTATTATAATGTAGCTCAGTAATATAAAATTGCTGACCAATGATAATTCACTAGTATTAGATACCAAAATCTAATATTTAAATCATATATTAGCTGCAGTGCAAGTACACTTCTTTATGGCTAATACTAATACGATTAAAAAAAGGTAAAGCATATAAAATATTATCATAATACTGATTATGTTTATCTGAACTAATTCATAAATACCATATAGGTCACATGATTAAAATGTAATAATAAATTCATATGAATTCAATTTACATAGGTCATATAAATTGAAAATAATGATAACACTATAAAAGAAACTTCCATTCCAATAACTGTGCCCATGGTAAGATATTAACATATCTATAGAAATATTTCATTGTAACTCTCTCTCCCCAATTTATTTCTCTTGTGTTATATTGATGGTTGCTGTATAATTGATTTTATATTGCCACACCTGAATAGCATTAGATCTGCTATTGTCTATGCCTTTTTATTTTTTTTTATTTATTAACAAATAACAGTTGACAATAATATATAAAACAACCTGCTTCAATAATCATAATACCCAACAAATTCTCTTCTAATTTTACATATTTATATTAGTGAAATACTTCAAATTGAGTATAACATAATTCTAAATTTTTCATATTTCAATTATTAATTTTTTTCCAATCTAGGTGTCCTTCAAATATCTATTTTACTAAATAAATTTAAAATATTAGTTTTTATTTGAATTAAAATTATTTTATATATTTCATTCCTCACAGACTTTGTTTTTGTTATTTTATATGTGATTAGTTTATTGTTTAGATGCTATATTTGTTTTTTTAAAACAATCAATTTTGAATAATATTTATACTTAAATTTTTTAATTTGATTCACTAGTTCAGTATTAAGTGATCCAATTTTTAACTATCACTTCATGAGTAATTCAGATATTTATTTATGTTATAATTTTATATAATAATATGATATACTTAGTTGTAACTAAAATTGTATAATAATAATGTTTTTATTAATTTTATAGTGTGCAATGAATTTATCCTAAATATATATATGTAATTAAAGTTTTAACTATAAGACTTATTATTATTTGAAAATATTATTTGTACCAACAGATTTCAAAACATTACATTAGCTTTTCTAAATGAATTGTAAACTTTTTTTGGTTTATACAGTATATATTGACTAAATAATTATTGTTTACTATCTAATTTTGTTAAATTAATATGAGAATTGTCAATATAAATATCTAGATAAACATTCATAGGATGTGTAATGTCATTTATTATTATATATTGTATACTGTACAATAATCATATTAAATATAAATTAATTTATATATAAGTATAGCAATTGTCTAAGAAAGAGATTAAAAATGGTAAATGTTGCACTGACATATATTTAGTGTATTCAGTTATGTTGCAATTAACAGGGGAGTAAACCTTTCATATAGAATTTTGAAACTGGTACTTATTGACTTCTTTAGATCACATAGGACTCAAAACCACCTGTTTCCAATTTTTCCAGCAGGGATATGCAAAAAATAAGAAATGGCGGTTATGTAACATGAATAATCACTTAATCACCAACTATTTTGGATATTTGTAGTGGATATAGTTGTCCATTATATCATTTTATAGGTTTATAAGAGAAAGCAGTAGGCTGTTTATGGTGGAGTGAGCATAATTAATGTCTCATGCTCACTTGTAAATGAGTGGGTAGTTAGATTTACAATTAACCACACAGTATGCTCTTGGCATTTTCATAATAAAAAAAGTTAAAGTGATCAAATACAATGAAGTAAACTAAAATCAAGATGTTTGCCCGTTAGAATATATGTGGTTTAGTCATCGAGTTTAGGATTGAAAATCAAGTCACCAAGCTACAGCGAGCTTATTAAGTGTCAATTCATATTCATTTTTTTCTTCCTATATTTTCCTCTGGTAAGCAATTATATTTCAATCATTTTAACAACTGTAGTTTGATTGGCTGTTGGGAAACAGTGATTTCATTAGAAATATTGGACTATGTTACCACTATTAGGTTTGCATTTTAATTAATTAATTAAACAAAAAAGTAAGTTGCTTTAAATTTTATTTTAGCTATTATAATATACCAGTTCTGATGCTAACTAAAAAAGATAATGAATTATTTTATACTTGCATGTAAATAATGGCATCTGAAGTGAAACCATTGGAGAAAAAGGCACATACCAAACTAAATTTCAAGCTGTGTATCAAATGTTAAACTTCAAATGAAGAAAAAATAAAGGAACAAAAGTCCCAAAGGCAAGCAATATATGACAAATTTCTAATAGCAGTTCATTTAAGAGAGCATTTGGAAAAAACTGACTTTATTGCACTCCACAAAACAAATTGGACAATTAATAGTACAAGATTTATGTCACAAACCAGATATGTGGCACAGAATGTGCTTTTCTATAAGTACACATAAAGAACATATAATATGTGATAAAAAGTGCTACAACCAAGTGTGTGCAACATCCAATGTTACTTCCTTAGTAGCTGAACAGTGGGAAGACCAATTGCTTCATCAACACTTACTACTTAGTGCTACAGACAGTATCAAAAAGATACATATAAAATTATCCAACTGTATACACAAATAGTATTGAAGGTACATGGGGGAATGTAAAGAATAAATGTTGTGCTATATGTGGCACCTTTGAGGCATTTTTTGGAGAAGTGATTATTCTTATAACAATGTTTTTATACATATTATGTTACACATATTCACACAATTTCCTTAAAAAGATGTTATATGTCTGCCTAGATTATATATATATATATATACATAGTAGCTAATATAAATTTGAAAATACTGCTATATATATTATTATTATAAGTTATACCTAATGAATAAAATACTATGTTGTTAATTTTTTATTGTTAATACTATGAGCTAAATATTTTAGGCGGACATATAATCTAGAAAAAAATGTTTGCCTAAAAGGCTAAAATATTCAGCTCAGAAAAACAACATATAGTATTTTATTCATTAGGTATAACTTATAATAATGATATATATAACAGTATTTTCATATTTATATTACCTATTATGTATATATACCAACTTAGAAACATTTTTTCCAACTATAGGCAGACACATAGCCTAGAATTTATTTTTCCAACTATAGGCAGACATATGATATAACAATAACATCTTGAATTTCCTTACATATTCTGCTTTTGTGCTTTTGTGTATTCTGAAATTCATACTGAAATTTCATAATTTATGCTATGGGTCTGATCTTAAGGAATGCCATTAATAATACTGACAAATTAAATAACTAATATTAGCCACTAATATAGACTATATGTCTATAGACATATTATATACTATAGACATATAGATTTTATTGACTATATTTTAGACTATATTAGACTATATATATAGACATAGTCCAAAATATAGTCAAATAAAAAATACATTGTAGAAATATTTTTACAAAAAAAATTGTCTTTTATCCATTCCCATTGGATGTATAAGGTCTTCAATCAGGCATCCTTAATATTGACAATTTTTATAATTGTTTAATATTTAGTTTAAAATGATGAATGAAATTGTTTTTATTCTTAAATATAATTAAAGTATATATTGATAAAGACCAAAGGCAAAGCCAAAAGGTTGAAAGCACTCTACAAAACTAAAATTTGTTTTATTCTGTTATACATTAATTTAATTTTTCATTACATAGTCAGACATAGTTAAATATATATAAAAGTTAAGCAAAATTATCACAAAAATTGTCGCAAAAATAAGATCACAAAAAATGTCAATAAAATTTTAAAATATATAATTTGAAAATAATCCAGATGGTAAATATATTTTTTATTAAAGGTTCTTGATATAGACTTCATTTTTACTTTTTGTGGTACATAAATATATTCTTTTAATTATATATAATTTTATTCTATTGCTAAACTTACTAGGAAACCCTACGAGGAACCAAAAAATGTAAATCAAGCTTTGCGGTGTTTATAGTTTTACCGATATAGTTATTTATTGCAACATTAAAACACTCTCAAAATAATTTCCTAATGTCAACTAGACGTAAAACTAAAGGTGGTATTCTGAAACAAATCTTGAGACTGAGATTGGTCTTGTGATCGGTCTCAAGACTCGAAAAAGTTTTAGTGGTATTCTGAAACGAATCTCGATCTTGAGACTTTCTCCAAATTTAGAGAATTCTCTAAATCTCAAGACCAAATCTCAAAATAACTCTGAAGCTATTTTGATACTTTAATTGTCGTTAACTTGTCTGAAAATTCACAAAATCCATTTACATTTATAAATTTTATAATAAATAACGAAAGAATTAATAGATTACAATGAATTATTAAAATGCGAATAATATTACCATAAAAAATAATTGATAGATTGAATACATTTTTGGAATATAAAAATATATAATTTAAACCACAATATATTATAAATATACTTTCTCAAGACTTTGCCATGCGATAAAAATTAACTGTCGAGGTAATCACTTTAGTGATTCCATATCTTCAATTGTGAAATTCACTGTCGCTTAAACATTCTTTGCAACTGAATAATTTCACAAATCTTTTTTTATTCGCAATACAAATTTAATTAATAATTATTATATTTAAAAACTTTATTATTTTTTTATAATTTAAATTTTTTAATAATTTTATACTTTACTATTTTAGCCATTAAAAATTATTTTAATTGTTATTTTTTAATTACAAACTCTTTCATATTTCCAAGCTTTGTCTAGTGAACATATTTTTTTAATGGTATTCCTGTTATTATTTATACAATTTTATAGATATATTTTCATGTACATAAGGCATTGTTTTATTTCAATTTTATAAGAATGTCAAAATAAAAAATATATATATGGTTAATAAATAAATTAATTAATATAATATTACGTAATTAAGCAGTTTTATGTTTCTCATACTCTGAAGAACATAGGCCTAGCTATTATATTCCCCTACTAATATAAAATTGATCCATAATAATAATTAAAAAAATTTTACCTGATATGCTAACAATTCATTTACATATTATTTTTTTATAAAAGTGTGTTTGTGATGACTTTATATATTATAAATAGTCATTCCATCATTGAATTAGTCATACGCTTGCATGACTCACATTATCATATTGGTCCAACATTTTTAAAAAGTTTTTATCAGAATGATTACCTACTCTAATAATGCTCTTATTCTCAAGTCTAAGCTAATTATTTTACTTACTGACTTATAATCTGTCCCTCTATCATTTACACCTTAATATTTTACATTAATTGTTAGCATTGGTTTTTCATTTTTGATATAAACTTTGCTGCTCGTCGCGTCATAAAAATTAACGTTTAAATAAATAATCTCAATAAAAATAAAACATATTTTTAAATTTATATATTTAAGGTTGTTTTAGCTGAATCGAGTTTGACATTTATTTCAGGATACCATTTGGAGACTGGCTCGAGTAAGTTTTGAGGCTTACTCGACTGAGACGATCTCAGGGTCCGACTCGGCCTTGATTACTCGAGTTTCGTTTCAGAAAACATGTTCCACCCTAAGTCTATTAGAAAAATTTTAGTATAGCTTATAATAAGCAAGTAATATTTTTATTTTATAAATGATGTCCTGTTAATTTATTTGAAATTGTTTATGTGAAGTACATTGATTCGTGCAACATTTTAAATATATTTAAATATATATATATCAAGCTCGTCGGCCACAAATATGGTTAATTTAGTTACGCAAATTCATTCGCAAATAATTTGCCGATTCGCTTATATGGGCAAATTATTTAGACAACCAAAATTTAGTCAGCTATTTACTTTTGCAAACTTTTGGTTACAGGCAAAAGTTCAACACTGTCAAACTTTTCTCAACAATTTTGTCTTTTGGTTGATTATATATGGAAATTATAATAATTAATAATATATAGAAACAACTTTTATAAATTTAATAGTAAGTATTTATGTGCATACATAGTTTAATATTTATTGTAAATAAATTCGAATTACATTCAGTACAATTAACCTTTAAAGTATATAATTATACATTACAATTATATAGCATAATTATTACAAATGTTCTTAAATTGCAAATTAATGGAAATTAATAATAAAATAAAAAACAAGTGTAAGATTTTGAAATTAAAATTAAAACAATTATATATAAAAATAGCCAAAACCTTTGCTGCTTAAATATAAACGTAGATTTTATATATACCTCCAATATATTTATGCAAACAACTATGTAGTATAGTAGTATGTAGTACTATGTAGTATAACCCTTCGTCCTTCGACATACTTTAATTGTAGGGTTTCCTACGTCGAGGGGGGTAAAATACCCTTCCCCCTGAAAAAGCAAACTTCCTATATCATCCGATTAAGCTGAAATTTGGGATACAGATACCTTATAACAACTTGTCAAGCTAATTTTCTTAAAAAAAATTAAATCATGAGTTATCATTTTTATGACTTATTACGTCATAAGATTAACTGTGAAGTCATTACGTCATTAGGACAACTGTTAAAAAATAAACCATATACTATTTTGACCCATATAGGCTATGATTCGATCAATGCAACCAATTATCTTGATTCCTTTTGCATTGCTTATTCTAGATTACGTGATCACAAATATTGTTATACTACTTGTATAAATAAGCTATAAGTAATATAAGTACTATTTAAGTATTATTTTAAATTGCTGAATGTTTTTATAATTTATTTAATTATATAGGTTAAAAATATATATTTTACAATAAGTTAAGTTTTTTTATTAATGTTGCAAGTTTTACCTCTTACTAAAATCATCGGCAAGTAAGAAAACCCCCGGGCATAAAATGGTCATATACCACATATGAAGGCGCATTACCCCTCAAGCCCAATAACTCGGGTAACTTTCACGAAGGAGCATTGTAACGAGAATTATTTTCATGCAGGAAATTGACATCCAAGGCTATTTGTAGGAAGGCAAATTTTATCAAGAGCCATATTCTGGAAAGGATTTTTCGCAATTCGCAATTTATTACTAGAGCAACTTGTTCGAGGGCAATATTGATATATAATGTTTAGAAACATTCATCTATTTTTATTAATAATTTACTATATTTTCATTTTAGTTTAGTTTTTTGTATATACATTATGGCATAAAGCTATATGCTGTGTTTAAGATATATAGAACACAATTCAATACAAAAATACGAAACAGAATGAAAATTCGAATTCCATAATTTTAAATATTTTTTGTAGCCATATCATTTTTCAAAGTGCATACCTACTTCTTATGAGTATACGGACACGCTTACTACAATTACCTTACTTTAGACCGTCAGAAAATATGAGAAAGTGTGAGAAAAGTTAAACGCAGCTGCTTTTGGATGCGATGGTATAAAATATAATATGTGTACGTATGTTAATAAACTAAAATGTGAGCTACATCAAAAGTTGTGTGTTATACCATGATTGACCGTGTGTTATATAGGGTGGTCCGTAATTAAGTTCTTTTTTGAAAACCCATATAAAATTTTTTCGGTGTTACCCTCAATGGCACAGTATTTTAAAATATGTGATGACACCATTGACTCAGGAAAGTACATTGAATTTATTATGGACATAAGTGCCCACTTTTCAACGCATGCTGGCATTCAGATGGAAAATATGTGTCTCATTCAGGACAACGCCAGGCCGCATGT
>JAUZND010003270.1:0-12358 GCA_034780555.1 Coelogynopora nodosa
ACTTATATATTAAATTTATACTTATAAACTTATATATTAAATTTATACTTATTAACTTATATATTAAATTTATACTTATAAACTTATATATTAAATTTATACTTATTAACTTATATATTAAATTTATACTTATAAACTTATATATTAAATTTATACTTATTAACTTATATATTAAATTTATACTTTTTAACTTATATATTAAATATTATAGCTTACTTATAATAAATTATTTACTTATATATTAAACTGATTAACAAAGCATAAGCTGTTATCTATATTATCGTATATTAAACATTTACAAATGTAAGAAATTGTTAATTATAAATTTATTCCAGTGCCAATTATATATTATAATACCAACTATATATATTGCATCTTATAGTCAAATTAAAACCATATTATTAGCTATTAAATTAGTTAATTTAAATTTTGTATTGTGAATAGAATGCAACTAACTCTAGCTTGGTACCATCACAGTACCATAAAAGTCTATGGGTACCATAGTAAGATTGGTACGGTTCAGTGAACCACAAAAAGAATCGATCGCCATATTATATTATTTTAGAAATTCATTCATTAACAAAAATGGAAAATCCATATGACTTGGCGATGTTGGTAATGTTGAACGTTAGATATAAATAGATTGCGACGCAGTTATGCTGCATTGTATCTATGTCGACGTTGATCGTGTTCTAAAAATAGCTACAAATTCATGGAATTCGTTCTGATATTTTTGGAAAATCTTAATGCTGTTTAGCTATATTATTTAAGTATCAGCTTACTTTCTTTGCCGTATTAGTTTGCTTTCCCGCTATTTGCGTTGACTACGCTTAAATTAATATGTTTGATATTTGTGATAGCATTAGTAACTGTTCGATAATAATAGTGACTATAATAGTCATTTTAGTGCTAAAACGATTCACTAAATATAAACCAAAACACGCACCACCACCATCGGTTGCTGACGATGACAAGGTAGTTGCGCGCACCCCTCCTATCCCGGTCAGTGTCAACTACCACTTTACACGACAATGCAACTATTCATGCGGCTTCTGCTTTCACACCGCCAAAACATCCCACTGTCTTTCGCTAGAGGAGGCAAAAAGGGGTCTTCGAATGCTAAAAGATGCAGGTGAGTAAGCATAATATTTTCACTTTGAGTAGCCTATATTGTTACAAGATTGGGGGAGGGTGGGTAAGGGCATACGCCCCCCCCTTCTTTTTTAAAAGCCAGGGGTGTCATTTTAGAGCGATTTTTTGAAGGGTTCAGGGGTTATTTTTGTAAATCGTTAACATCTGGTAGGGGGTAGTAGGTCAATCTAAGTAATCACATAAGTACATTTATTTGGGCGTATAACAAAATTGTGCTTGCTTTGCTAATATAGCTCATCAAAAAGACTTGTTCTTATGAATATAAATATATTATTACTACAACAATTTCATTATTCGAAAATGTATATCTACCTCGAGTATTTTGTTATTAATTAGTATTGCTTACAAATATAGAATATATTAATTATAACAATTTCATTCAGTGAAAATATTTCATGCATCATATCTGTGCTCAAGAAATACCTATGCTTTTTCATACATCATTAGGAGTTGGTCAAAAAATCACAACTTATAATATATACAAAATTCTAGTTGCACTTACAGATGACATTTCAAAAATATATGGAATGATATAGCTGAATCTGTTGCCTAAAAAACAAAGCGATAAAAATTGCACACAATATTGAAAAAATCGAGGGAAGAAACTAAGGGAGAGGCACCTACTTTCTTTTACGGAAATTGTCGCGCATTTGGTCTTTAAAAGACTTGTCCGCTAAAAGGCAAAATACATCCTGGTGTATTTCGTAATGTAAATAAAATATAAATGTAATGTAAATATTTTGTTTTACCACCTGCAATCCACCGATAGTACTACTATATATATATAGTACTTAAACATTTAAACATAAGTAATTTAACATTTTAGTTCTCTATCTTACTTTTCCTGTATCGATCTCTTTGATACGTTTAACACTGTTATTTATGTATATATGATAAAGATATATGTACAGCATATATTTTACATATGTACAACATATATACATCTCGAAATATATATAACCTCAATAGTTCAGTTTTCAATATACATATTCGCATGAGTATTAGCCTATATGATATATATATATATATGATACATATATATAAAGAATTTCAATTGTAATTTATATAAATTGCTTATTTGAGTGAATTTGTTAGATACATAACACAATTTTATTTTTGGTTTATTAGTCCAAAACTCTATAACTTAGGGCCTATTACAGCTTATATAGCTAAAATTAATAGATCTAAATTCTGCTTTGGAACTTTTAATTACTCGTTATTATTTAAAAGGCACAACAAATTTTGCCGCTGCGAGGAATTTATTGATTGCTCCATAGATACAGTGACAAATTCAGGATTTTTCACAGTGGGTGACTTCGGTCTGAGCAAATGCCAAATGGTCTGTAAGGTATTCTGTAAAATAGTTACAAAACGTTTCCCCCTCAATATACCTACCGGTACCCTTTTCACAAATGAAATTAGACCAGATAAAAACACAAGTTTTCTGGAAAGCTGTTCCCTTTTTGGACTAAACTTTGACATGATATAAGAATCTTTCTGGTAAACATAACTTTATCTATACAAGTAGTATAGAAAAAGTGGATTCGGCCCCCTCTTGACATTTGACAATACACCCCCTATCCCCCTCTTTACCCCCCCCCCCCCCATTTTATGATCAGGAAAAGTATAAATAGAAAAATTTCGCAGTTAAAAGTCATTCTGCTTCCTGCTCTCAATCTGGACTTATTTTATAACTTTACTCTCGAGATGTCTAAAATTGTGATGGATGTTGTGGATGTGACAAACAGTTGGAAACATGTTACAATTAGAAACGCTAATTAATTTTTAAAAGGACTCGCTAAGAAAGGAGAAAGGTGGAAAAATTAATAATGCGATACGAACATTGCGGTACCAGTCAAAAAGCAAGTGTTTATCAAGGCTGATGAGTGACCGTTTACATATTTATTATTCCTACTACCCATGTTCATGTTCAACACCACTTCCGTGATCACAATTTTCTTACTGAATCAAGCCATGTAACCAAACTTGCACAAATGGTATGTAGTCGATTTGTTCGTATACGATTATTTAAGTATATGGTCAACTCTTTTCTCAAAGGGGTATATTTGCATTTAATACGGCTTCACGACAGCAAAGTACAAAACTAATTATTTTCACGACTTGTAAAACTGTTTTCAAATACGAACAATGACATGTTTTAAATGTTAGCTTCGTGCACAGTGTTTATTTGTTTAATGATATTTTCATTGTAGATTTATAAGAGGTTTTATAATATATTTTGTCTTAAAATGTTTAACTTGAAACTGTAATCTAAGTTATCTAATTAAATTAATTGTATTAATAAACAATGTTTTTTAGTCTACTTATACATGTGTATATAATTCTCACCAGGGTATCCTACATTATTTTTATTAAAATAAACTGTTATTATATTTGTGTGCGGAACATATTTTTTCATATATTATATGTCTAATATAAATAATTAACGTAATTACGAAATATACATAGTGAACACAATAAATAAATTAGATGTTATCTTATAAAATCGTTTTAATTAAAATACATAATATGTTAATGACCATTCACAGAGAGTTTAATTTAGTTTTCATAATTACACAAATTATACTAATGAATTCTTCTTTTAAAAATGACCTATGGTTGTCGCGTTCGTTTTTAAATAAACCCTTATTCTTAATAGTTATAAAGAAAAATATTAAAATGTGCAGTATGTTCACGCACGTCGCATGTCATTTTCTAGTCTGCACTTGTGCAAAAAATAAATACCTCAGCAATAAGCAAAGTGGCTTCAACTAATTTTCACTCAGCTCTATCTCTATAATAACATTTATAATACCACCATTTTATTATTAGACAGTAATGTCAATAATTATTAATTATTAATAATTATTACTAATGTCAATAGACATTTGGTTCTGGTTACATTCACAGATCAGTAATTTAAAATAGCCGGATAGAACGGATAGTTCATTATAAAACTCCTTTCTAAGCATTGGCAGGTACTCACGACAATAATTTTATAATTACTACCAGTATAACGTACAATTCTTCAACATTTCAATTATTAAAAGGTTACAATACGTAGCTATTATCATACAATTCATTGTAATAACCACACAATAACCAATTGGTCAAGCTTTCTTGTAGTAACGACAACATTTGTGCATCACGTACAAGTTGTAACTTTCTTTTAATAGAAAAAAATATTATCATGATGGGGTGCTGTTATTATGGATAATTTCTTGAATCATGCATTATTTGTCATAATGTATAATTATATTCATAGGTAAATGACAGAAATTGTATTATGAATGCCTAATTGAATATTTAATCAATTTTTGTAGTATCCTGTATATTTGTAATATGACTTCATGGATACATTTTATATTTATGTAGATTTATAATAATGTAATGTAACAGAGTGACTTTGCGTAGCCTCATATAAGCCTTTTCTTTTTTTGCAAACGGCTCATCGATTATGAAACTAAATTTGTAGGCTAATATCATCGTGTTATTTTTTCGGCGTATTCTTTTTTGCGCATTTTAGAACAACTAAATACAGTACAGAAAAAACAAACCGGTTGTTTGTATGTAGGTAAAGGTTTTTGGAATATTTCAATACGTTTGTGAAATTTTCAATACGCCACATGCCGTTGTTGAAGAATTCGACGATTAAACATTTGTCTAGCAACTGACGAGCAAATTTTTTAATATTGGATTTTCGTTAAGTTTGTGAATAAATTTCACATACAAAAAAAGCATCTGTTTGTTTTTTCGATCATTTTATAAAACATGAAAAATTTAAAGTTGGTCATTTCCTAAGTTAGTCTCGATGACTAAATTCTACATTATTAAAAATTCCTACATCAATGATGTATATATGGAATACGTTCAGATTAAAGTTTTGATAATGTTTTTGTGCAGAAGTGGATTACGATGTGCACTACGCTGAAATTTAATTCATTCAGGCCATGGCTTGTAGGTGGAAGATGTAAATCTGTAGATGTCCTCGATGTAAATCGTTATAATAGAGAACTGAAAGTACGGCATACATAAAACAGTTTTCACCTTCATTAAAAACAATCTTTAACACTTTCTTAGCTTTTAGTCGGGGAGTAAAACACATGAGCTATGACCACGGCGACGGGGAATACTATGGTAGCCTGTTATTGTTAAGTCAAAAAATTCAACACCGTCAACAATCCAGTTGAAGCCGTTCTGAATAAATTTTTCGATTTTCTTTATGAGGCAGGCTATGAAGTTGGCAATAAAATCAGGGTTAGACGCAATATCAGCACATATGGAAAAATACATGATTTCACTTCGAACGATGGAAGAGTCCTGAGTGTCCACTTGTTGTATGCAGAGCGCGAGAACGGGCTGTACTTTGCACTCATGGCATCCATCAACTAGTGAAATGAGGACTCGCTCAATATGTGTATGAGCAGAAGTAAGAAAATCAATGGGATGAGTGTTGGAACGTACAGGGTCAAAACCAATATACCTCACGGTATCTCGACGCGAACAATCGATGCAGGTTGTCACAAATAAAGATGTATGTTTATTACTACGATTTCATCACTATAACTTTCCATCTCAAGTACTCCTTCTGGATAGCAGATTTCGCGAAGAATTAATAAATCGTCAATAGCGGTAAACACTGAGTCACACTGTCCACAGGTAAATGTCTCCTTTTGTTTATGTACAACAGCGTCAGATATATACGGTTAGTTGTTGGCCATCATTCACAGTAATATTTTTAGAGTCACATAAATCAATACATATAGGATAAGTGGCGGGATCATCGTCGGGAACAGTTAGAGCACTAACATCTTCGTCGGAGTCACATAAATCTATACAGATTGGAGATTTAGCGTTAACTTGCGGTGTAACGGTAGAGGTTGGAGATTGAGCAGAATTGTTCTCTTCATTAGCCTCTTGTGGTATAACGGGTGAGGTATCAATCATCTCCATGCGATAGACGTAATTAACACGAATAAAAACGTGCCTTTATTATAGAAATTTAGATGAATGATATGAATGTTATAACTGGAGATAACAACAACCTTATAAGGCGGTGACTGAAGAAAATTGAGCTCTCCGATCCATGTTTATCCAAGAATAGATGAGAATCGTTCATTGAATACAAGTAGTTCTTCATCCTTTGATTCATCATCGTCACCCGTTGCTTCCAACATCAATTGATCAGTTTTCCCCGTGTCTGGCGATAGTTTGATTTTATGCTTGACAAATTTACCTTTGTTAAACTCCATGTTAAGTTAAAATAAAGTACACTTCCTGTTGTACAGCCACCTGGCAAATCGATAGTTGTCTTGTCACTTTTGTTTACAACAAGTTCCTCGTTATTCCTGTGTAAAGCCACACACTCGTCGCCAGTAAATGTTTTAATAGCATCCACGAATTGCATTTCCACAAGTTCAACTTCCCAGTCTCCATATTCATGCAAAGTTTATGGAGTATGTTTTTTATGAGGTATCCACTCTGAGTCTTTATATCCTTTCCACTTGACTAGTGCTTCTCGGTCGTTTTCTTGTCCACGTGTGCGAATAACCTTCTCGATTCGATACGAATTGTCTTTGTTTATAACCAACTAAAGTTCCTGTTTGTAAAGCAACCCTCTAATAATTCCTTTTTTTCATTATGTAGCTCATACATAACCGGTGAAAACTTGGTATTGATTGAGTTGATGAAAAATTATTTTTTCGTCCAAATTGATAGGTATCATTTATCAATTATTTGTTTATCTTGTTCACTTTAACCTGATCACCAACCTTAAATACAGATTTATTCATCTTCTTATTTTTTCCACCATACATTTCTAGCCATACATCTGAAAAAATCTGTAACTCAATCAAATGAAATGCGAAGAGATTTTTTTCAAACGCAATAACTGTAATAATACAGCTCTTTCTACAATTACTGAAAAACACAGCAAATAATCACTATGGTATACGCGAAGCAGTGGACAGACCGAAATTTTCTACCGAACATTGTCCTAAGGACCATCTTTCCTCCCAGCCGCTAAATCCTTCTTATGTTGTAATAACAAGATTCAATACCTATTTGAGGTTACTACTTAACTTTTTTTTTCTCTTGTCATCAAAAATCTACTAACTGTCATTTTGTCACTTTATTTAGTCTTTCTCCTTTAAAATATATATATATATATTATCTTAACTCTTATCAATTACAATAAAATATGTAGGGTTCGCCAAAAAAAACAATTTTATTTAATCAAAGTTACCTGTACTTAATAGCGCAATAAACGTATTAAAATATGTGTTACAATATGTATATAACAAATATACCTCACAAGTAAGTAGGAGGTCCACTGTATAAAACACTCGAATTCTTTAGACATTTGTCGATTTGTGATATTGTTAAAAAATGCGTCAACATTTGCTTCGATATCTTGTAATGTATTGAAGTTTACCCCTCGTCTGAATGTTTCGTAATTTCGGAATAGATAACGATCCATCAAATTGGTGTCTGGGTAGTATGCCGGTTGCTTCAACAGCATCACATGCTCTTCCTCGAGCCAGTTCTAGACGACTATTGTCACATGTGGTATGGCAGTATAATGTTGGATAATGATTTCCCATTGTGGCACAGTTCCTTCGAATACAGTCAGCATATTTTCTAAAAACTCTTAAAACTAAATACCGCTCAGCATTGATGGCACCTCCATCATGAAAAAATTATTTGTAATGCAAAGTTTAAAAAAAATTGCTTTGCCAGAATCATCAATACCTTTTTGTCTGAAACGTACGCCTGGCCATCTGGGGTCTGTCTCCAGCCCCATCTACCCAAGCTCAATTACACTGTGGCGGTGGGACATTTCGTAGGTATTGTATATCCATTTTTCATATACAACAATGATATTATCCTTCACGCCTCTTCTTGAATATGCAACTATTAATTCTCTGCAGCACTCGATACGTTGTTGTTTGTTATTGTCATTCCCAACGACACAATATAAATACTTTTTTGTGCAATTTTTTTGATTAAAATACGGTGAACTGAGCGTTCAGGAATTCCCGTTAAATAGGCAATATGTAAACAAGAAATCTTACCATTTTCTTCTATGAGTTCACGAACTACATCAATATTATCTTGAGTTAGACTTTTTCGTGGCTTGCCTGATCCAACAGCCCTTCCCAAAGATTCACGTCCACCATCAAATTCTTTGGAAATTTGCTGAACCCTTCGTAAGCTGATCGTGTCTTCCTCACCCTAAGCACTCAGTAAACGGTGTATTTCACTGCCCTTAAATCCATTGCCTAATAACGTAACTACAAAGTTTATGTCTTGTTGCTTTACCTCCATTTTTAGACAAGAGTAAAATTATAGTGCTAACTAATAATAAATCGATAGATAGATATTAAGCGATAGGTATAGGTATCGATAACAATTAATATCGATGAGTAATTTATATTTCTATCAAATCATAGATTTATACTTTGATTATACACGATGTACTTATTATAATTACCTAAAAACTATTTATTTGGATTAACATTATAAAATTGCCAATTGATTAAATAAAATTGGGAAAAAACTAAGTTTTTTTGGCCAACCCTATATGCATTTTCTATATTATGTACCTATAGGTACTTGTGTACCTTCGTAAAACTACACGTACTTTTGTTATTATATGTTCCTCCTTAAAAATTTGTACTTTTACTGGAAATAAAGCCATTTGTTTCTTTCTTTATTATTATTAATATATAATGAGTAAGCACTATGCGCAGAGCCTGTACAAACTACAGAGAGACAGAGCAATACCGGTTTCGAGCTATTGAGCTCCCATCAGGTACCCTACTGATGACTGGATTGCAAATAGTATTTATTAAAACCCCAAGCAATTTAAATAGTATAACATCAGGGCTGGTGTGCAGCAGCTCGTAGCAAGTCACTATTAAAGTAACTTACTATAATAGTAGTTAATACAGACCTCTTTAGTAACTTACAATAATAGTACCTTGCTACAAGCTTCGTGTGCAGCATAAGATATTAGTTACAACGTTGTTAATTTTCATTCAACCAATCACATTACTTCATTTAGGGCCTATTGATTAGTACCCTGGATGTAGGAATATTTTTTATTTTATTTATCTCGCAAATTTAATCGTTTAATTAAGATATGGAACGGTCTAAAAATTTCACTGATGCTGAAAAGAGTCTTTTTAGACTTAATATTGATTAGTACCCTAGATGTAGGAATATTTTTAATTTTATTTATCTCACAAATTTAATCGTTTAATTAAGATATGGAACGGTCTAAAAATTTCACTGATGCTGAAAAGAGTCTTCTTTTAGACTTGATCAGAGAAAAAAAATTAATATTAGAAAAAAGAGAAAATACCGTTGCACACTTAAAACTAAAAGAAGTGACTTGGAACCTAATTTTAAATTCATTTAATTCAAATGAAAATGTGACTCGCAGGGATTTGAAGCAATTACAACATTTATGAAGGCGAAAGCTAAGAAGGACGTGGCGCGCTATAAACGGGAACTGTCAGCAACTGGTGGTGGTCCTAACACTACTGAGCTGGATGCCTTATCAAAAATAATAATGGAACTTCTGCCAAGCGTATTTTCGGACATATCCAATACATTTGATTCTGACAATATTCAACAATCGACTAGCACTTTAAATACATCTATTGGCCAAGAAAATGTCAACACTGTTACGATACCTAAAAAACGAAAAGATTTATTCCAACAAATGTGAAGCTGTTTCAACTAAGCCACAGTCCGAGCTGCAAGATATGAAGCTTAGCATGATAAAAGAGGAACATTTAGCTCGAATGAGTTTAATTGAACTCGAAAGAAAGTGTCTTCTTGAACTACAACAAAATAGAATGACCCAGATGGGTTGTTTTTCAAATGTTGTAAACGCTGAATTTGGAAATACAATTGTCTGCCAGCATAATGTCGACATAGACAGTGAGAATTATAGTTTAACTCAATTGTAATTATTTAATTGTTATTTAATTTATCCACCATGCTGATTAAAAATATACATAGCTTCTCATGGATTCAAAACATTGTTTTATTATTTTTTTAATATATGGATTGTACAAAATTAACAAATTAATACTGTATAGGTACATTAACAAATTATAAAGGTTCTTAAGTATACAAATTAACGAAAATGTTGCTGTATAAATACATTTCTATACTGCAATCCACGAATATTATTCTGTTGTGGGTTTACTGGAATATCATCATTGTGTTGATCATCTATGCCGTTATCTTCAAAATCGTCATTTTGTAATCGACAAATGTTATGGATAACAAACACAGCAACGATAATGACAACAGATCGGTCAGGACTGTAATTTAAAGTTCTTTTTTATTACACCAAAAGACCTTTTAATACATCAACGTGTAGATTTATGTGATCTGTTATAACGTGCTTCCGCTGCATTTTGCGGATTGATAATAGGTCTTAATAAATATTTTTCACTTGCATAACCATTATCTCCTAATAAGTGACCATAATTATTTGTCTCAAGGGTATGTTTAACTAATGAATTATCAAAAATGCGGGAATCATGGGTGGATCCTGGCCATCTTGCGACGACATTTGTAAAAACTAAATCTAATGTACAAATTGCTTGAACGTTAATAGAAATTATACCTTTACGATTTCGGTAGATTTCTGAATCATCAATTGAAGGTCAATTGAAGTGCCCACTACGCCAGGAAACTGCAAAATATTATGAAACTTTAATTTAACGTTGTTTCCTTCGTGAATGTCAGGCATTTTGATGTAATTAGGTCTAAGTTGAGCAAGTAATTGAGAAATTCTGTGAATAATCCGACTGACTGATGATCTCTCTATACACCAAAAATATCGGCTATAACATTTTGAATGCATCCTGTTGCAAAATATCGTAAAGCAATCAAAAACTGGGTAGCAGGTAAAATTTCCTCATTTTTGTAATTAAACACAATTCCCTCTTCTATTTCCTCAAAAATAAATATTGAAGTATCTTTATTCATTCTAAATCGTTGCCGAAATTGTTCATCATCATAAAACGCCAAAGGTTCTAGACGATCACGAAAAACTCGCCGAGGAACATCTTCTTCAACATTTTCTTCAATTTCATCATAAGCTTCGTAAAAGTAGTCGAAAATCATTTTAAAAGATGATGATAAATAGCAATGCTAGGAATTTAAATGATTTACTACTGGGGTTGACGTGTAGTAACTTTTTATATTAAAAATTAATACACTGTAGTAATGTACAATTATTGTAAGTTACTATGAGTTGCTGCACATAAATTTTACCACTATTAAGTAAGTAACTATAATAGTGACTTGCTACGAGCTGCTGCACACCAGCCCAGAGGTAGTAGTTCAGGGATATTTCAGCGTTATATTTCAGTCTTTCTTTTTCCTTATTATACCTGATATTATTTATACAGTACAATGTGATAATTATACATTTAATATATTGTATATGTTAATACTATTGGCGCCTATTACTTGCTTAACTCTATACTTCTAATTTACATATTAACTAATTGTTTTAGATAAAATTATTTCATGATTATCTTAATTGCTTTTACTGTACAACTGCTTGCTTTTTTTAAGATAACAATATATTTATTGTTTTTTACATGTCTATACTCCTTTTAATTGTTTTTAAACTTTGAAATTAACGTTAACCTTTTGTTTTTTCAAAAATATACAACCCACATGTTGTATCCTTGGCACATTCTTTATTATTTTTGAGGCGCTGTTTTGTAGAAACAGATTCGTGAAGATTATGCATAAAATGATAGAAAAATCTCCGGGAATGTGTTACTTCATGTAGAATGAATCGTAATATATATTACGTAATATAGGATGTACCTTTAATAAATATTGAAATAGTAATCATCATGTACATCGCAGTCTAATAAGGAACATAAATTTAACATACAGTGCCTTGCAAAAGTTTAAGGTCAAAGTAAGAATAGGCTAAAAATAGGCAATTTTGTAACTTTGTAACATTTTTCAATGTTATATATCTACATATATGCATGTCTATGTGCATGAATACATTTACTGAGCTAAAAATATAATTGCGTAATTTCCAAGAATACATAGACATGGAATTTCCAAGAAAATTCATGTACATAAATAGGTATACGTACACACCTTTAATTTTATTTAGTCAGCATTATGGGGAAAAGGAAGTCGATTTCGCCAA